>JAJHUR010139695.1:5990-41451 GCA_027495735.1 Lutjanus campechanus
TTCCTCACTTCAAACCGTCACAAGGCGTGAGGTGTGATGTGCCAAACGGATGACTGAAAGACGTGAGTTTTGTGTTTCACAACAGCGCAGAATGTTCTGACACACACGTTTACATCCAGTACGACCGCGTCCCTGCATTGTTGGTTATAGAGAGCGGCTCTGCTGCAGCGGCTGGGAAGTAAACAGATAAAATGAGTTTTACTATTAGTTATACTATCAAATAAAACAGCCAAAACGTATATAAATCTGTAGAAAATTCCACATAACTGCACGTACTTTCATTACTGGGAACACAGAATAAAAAATAAATAAATGATAATAATATTCTTGTTGCTTTTCTTCCTTTATTTACCCAAAAGGACAAACTGCCAAAAATATAATTAGATGTATTTTTATTTATTTTAAAAATAATAAATTGCAGCTCAGCAGTACTTGATTTACTTAATTTAGCAGATAAAGAAAACTAATAAATTGCAGCTTAACTGTATACTCCTCTATTCACTCTTCTGCAGTGCTGTACTTTGCTGACAAACTTTGTGATTTTTAATTCCAAAGTTATTTAATTTTTCACAGGTAACTTTGTGCATATTGTTAATAGCATATTGTTTTGAGCATTCTGATAATTACCTCAGTGTCTTAGATAAGTTTTAGCAACGTTAGATCTCCAAAAATGTCTTGGTCCGCTGTTGCAACAATCACCAACTCTGGTTTGGTTGAAATGAACCTTTAATTCACAGCATTAGACGTGAGAAAATCAATGCAGAAGAAAGAGAAAGAGAAAGAGCACCCAAATGCGTGTGATTTGTTTGCAGAGATAGTTCAGAGATACAGAATTGGGGGAACTGACCCTTCCTAAGTCTCTTCCTTTTTTGCCTTCTGCCCCAACAACAGTTCCAACTAGCTAGCTAACCTACATGAATTGTTAGCTAGCTAGTTAGCTTGCATTTTGTTAACATTAGCTAATTTAGGCTGTGACTATATATATATATATGTAACTTTCACTGGTTCTACAGCAATATATTTTTAATTGTCTTCAAAATTTGGTTTTATTTTCAAGATAGATGAGCCTAGCACATAGCATATCTACAAGAAAGTAAAGGGAAGGAGAGAGGATGGGTCAACTCTGCGGTTTCTCCCAGAGTCAGACTATAATAAAAGCCTTTTGGACAGATCTTTCATATGTATTTGGTCCAGTGTGACATTATGTAAAACAATCATTTTCGGCTATATTGGTTTAATCGTTGAGAGGGCCCCAGTCTCAGGCTTTGAAACACATTTTCTCCTTGGCTCTTTTGCTTTTGTGATTTACATCATCCAACTTTCCATTTATAAAGATCTGTTCTGGCATCCCGGAGATTTTGAGCAATTAGGTACTCATTATGCGTATTAAAACCAAATCAGTGAAGGAAGCAGCAACACGATCACAAATTTCACAGACACTGACGACAGCAAGGAAATGCAAACTTTTTAAATTATACCTACACGACTTCATACATCAGTTCATCTTTTTTTTTTTCTATCTGAGAACACGACCATTTATATGTTGCTAAGCTACTAAAACAGCATCAGACATCAAATATTTCACTTATCTTGCAGTGGCTTTGTGTAGTTGTAAATTTGTCGTAAAATCTTCAGTCTGAGCATCATGGAGTAAATGGCCTCCTGTTCATGTGATGCACGTCGTGTATTGTGCTTCTTAAGTTCAGCTCCTCTGAATCACAACCGCAGAGCGCAAAGTGCTCCTGTAATTCATGGAACGACAACGCGCCATACCAACGTGCAATAGCTCTCAATGTTGGCATTTTCTTAATGCTGGTCCTATTTTGTGCTGAAGGTATGGAAAGAAAATCAAAGTGCAACAACCATGACAGAGCCATAACACACACAATCAGCGAGCTCGTTTCGCATTAGATGTTCTTACATTCCAGTAGCTTTTAGTTCATGCTCAAGGATGTGTTCATCAAGTGCTGATATGAAGGCTGAGCGGGCTACATTATGTATATTCGTGCTGTGTGTGTCTCTTATTTTGCCTGCAAACACATTAGTGTCAGCGTCATGTACAACGCAAGCTGTACCTGACATGGTGTTAGAGAGCTACACCTTTGATATGAGTTCATTTGATTATTATTTATTGTTTTCATGAGTGGGTGGTTGCACTTTAATATCTCTCTCCTTGACAAATTAAGCTGCACAGTTTTAAATGCAACAGAAAGTGCTCTCTGTAGCTATTGTTAGCAGTATATTTCAGGTAAAGGGTCCTACTCACTGACAACAAAACAAAACACACTTCCTGAGCCATCTTTATAATTGCCCTCTGGAGTGTCCTTGTAAAAAAAAAAGCAGACCACAACATTTAATTGTTATTGAGGAAAAAAGCATTTCCTGCTATTTATTAGAAGAAAGGTATTTTTTCCTACGAGAAAGGCTCTCAAGGACCTTCATTATTGTCTTTAGTTGTTTTTTTTTAAATCTCACTTCCCTGTTAACATCATATACTTTTGCACACATTATTTTGTTTTCCTAAGAAATTACATCTGTTATTATGGTCTGTATTTTTGCTTTGAACAGTATGTTTACAAATGTTTTATTTAAGTCATAGCAGGTCTGGTGGTCTCACAGGTGGTTGGGAGGGGCAGTCGGACCCCTCGCGCCCTCATACCTGAAAAAACACTGCAAACGTGTGCCATCGGATGCCCCTATGATAGATTAAACTTGATAAAGCGCCCTTGCAGTAGACAAAAGTGAGAAAGTGCCCTCTAGGGTGCTGTTCCAGTGGACAAAACATAACAAAACACCCCCTAGAGTGTCTCTCCAGTGGAAAACAGGTGAAGTGTAAGGCTGCAAGTAACATTTATTTTCATATTAGATTAATCTGACAATTATTTTCTTGATTATTCATTTAGTGTCAGAAAACGGTGATAAATGTCCATCACTGTTTCCCAGAGCCCAAGATGATGTCCTTGTTTTGTCCATGGCACAAAGATATTAAGTTTGCTGTCATTCAAGAGTTAAGACACCAGAAAATAATTACATTTAAGAAGCTGAAATCAGAGAATTCTTACTTTCTTTTCTTAAAAATGTATTCAAACCGATTATTCGATTATCAAAATAGTTGCAGATTATCATTCCTCCAAGATCGCAAATGAATCATAATTGCACTATCAGTCAAAATAATTGCAATTATGCATTTTTTTCCAAATCTCTCAGCCCTATAATATATAACATGATTGGCCTCCGACTTTGACTTGAACGCAGCGTACGTCTTTGTCACATCACTGGATTCAGGAAGAACAACTGTTCTTCGGTCATAAGCACACACTGAGAATTTTATTGCTTCAGTTGACCACATTGACCATCAACAGTGACTGGACAGCCACGTAAAGAGTGGTGAATTTTCCTTCTAAAAAGGCTGAGTGAAGAGGATCCTGCACAGGTTTCCTCCCCTGGCGTCCCTCAGGGTGCAGCAGGTAAACAGAGCGCAGTGTTGAACCGGGCTTTTCTTCTGCACACACTTAAGCATTTTCAAGTGGAACAACTTGTTGTGCCTCACATCTTGATAGGCAGAAATAAATGAAGCTAAACGAAGCAAATTGCTTTTAAGTGCAATCCAGCTCTTGAGTCACTTCTAAGGTAATTACATCAAAATATCAGATCACGCACCAAATTAGGCAGGAGGTAAAACAGAGTAGGAAGGAGGGAGCGGGAGAGAGACTCGAAGGGCAAAGAAAAATATGAAGCAGCAAACAGGATGGCTGCCTCTGAAGGAGCGGCTGAGGTGGAGATATATTTGATTCTATTTTTACAGGATAACTCTTTAGCTGTGTGATGACAAACGACTTTCTCTGTGTCACAGAAAACAAAGTGCCCCAGTGGGAGCCCTGTGCTATTTCATGATTTCTCTGACCCTGGCAGTGACAAAGTGAAAGTAAAGAGAGCGACTTCCAAACTAGCCACAGACGGCCCCACAGCACCGGAAATAAAGTAGGCTTATAGGGCGTGACGGCGCATGTTTACATGCAGCTGTGTAGGTGTGTTCGTGAGGGAGCAGACGACAGGAGAAGTGCCTGATAATTGATTAAAACAGCATGGAGAGATGGTACAAGTGTGTCTGTGTCAATAGCCAACTGCATAACTACTGGGCAGAATGCGTAATCAATGCCATTTGCTTCAGGAAGGAAGGACAGGTTTTAATCCCATGAGCGGTGCCTTGCATTTGACACTGATGACTCTCAATACTAACCTCAATTTTTCAAAGGCGCCTGGAAATCAATTTGTTCTTGAGATGCTCCGACCTCTTCGCCCACCTTTTGATTCTCTCAAAATTCCTATCGATTAGTCCAACTTACAAGGGCCCGGCCACATTTGCTGTAGCCTTCTCCTGGATTATTGGATTTGGATCGGCTTGTTTTGTTTTCCTTTACTTAAAGCTACATTAATCAGTATTTATTGATGGTAACATTGAATTAAATGACTCTGCAGTAATGTCAGATTTCTTGCTGGTAACATTGTTTGGGTTTGGTTTTAGTCCAGATTGGCGTGAAGCCATAATAACAAGGTGGCTGATGAAGAAATTTCACTTGAGCCCTTTTTAAACTGGGCAAAATACCCAGTAACATCTGGCTTTTGGCTTCAGTGGGAAAGGGTACAATCTGCACTCACTCCTGGGTCAGATCACTCCCCAGTAGTCACAGGTTCAGTTTGAATCTGATCAGCACTGATGGAAAGGAACTCAGACTATCTCCACTTCTGTTTTGTTAAAATAAATCTCTTGCAAGTCCCTAAATTTTATTGAAAAATGACTGTAGAACAGATTTAAGATGTCTGAATCCAAATGATGGCTTAAACAAACATGTTCCGGTGGATGGGACTTAGAACAGTTGCCTCAAATGTAGCCTATCATATGTTAGTTTTGAAACGAATTATTATTTTCGGTATCAATTAATAGAAAAATAATTGGCAGGATAAGCATTTAATGTCAACACCACGTGAGAAAATTCTCCTCACAATGGACAAATGCAACTTGAAATGATGCATTATCAAAATATGTTTTGATTAAATCCTGTCCCTCCACTTATTTCACCTCTATTATATTTATTTTAAATGTTTCATCTCCTTCTTTATGCACGAACCATAAAAATAAGCCTTTAATATTGCACGAACACAATAAGCCGAGGCCTAATCATTTTGATTTGTCTGTTATTATCTGCAGAATAAGTCAGACAAATGTTGGTTTTCATCCAGCTAAGGAAATAAATCTGACCACGGGCTCCTCAGCTATGGGTTCCATGTGAAAATATTAGCAGTCTTAATGCTCAGCTATTCAAACAAATGGGAGGTTTTAATGTTCATATCAAACATTATATTATCACAAATTAAGAATCTGTCCGAGGCAGCAGGCTCTGCACATATTATAAATTAGCAATGTGGAAACTTTGCAGAACCATTTGGAAAGAAAAAATCAGTGGAATGGATTTCAGGTCGAGATCTTGGCGTTGGTCAAGTATTCAGTCTCAGTACGGCAGTTTAGGGGTTTGGATGCGAGGGGGAAATATTAGAGACAGTGATGGACTCAAGCTGTCTGAGGGGCAGGGAAAGGGGCATCAGCTGTATGCTGAATGTTGTTGCACTTTGTCATGTTTTGTCCTCTGGAAGGGCAGCCTAGAGGACACTTACCATTTGTCTCGGACATTGGGCCACTTTAGAGGGTATTTTATCCCATTTTGACCCCTCAAAATGGTACTCAAGAGGGCACTTTATCACTTTTTGTGTCTTGGAAGGGTACCTAATCACATTTTATCCATTCAAAGGGCACTTGAGTTGCCAATTTATCATGTTTTATCTACTGGAATGGCACTTTAAAGGGCACTTTATTACATTTTGTCTGATGGAAGGGCACTCTAAAGGGCACTAAAGCACATTTTGTCCACTCAAAGGGCCCTCTATCCTGTTTGGGCATTATCCCCCTTGCCCCCCCTTGAATCTACCCATGATTACATAGATGGTAAAAGAGGAGGGAAAGACGACAGGATAAGAGGAGAGAAAAAAACGAGTAAACAAGAAGACAAGAAATACAGAAGCAAAGATAAATTAGGTCTGAGACTTGAGAAATTAACGGATACCTCGACAATTTCTTTCAAAATGTTAAATACTCGAAGATGAATTTATTGCTGGCATGAGAGCAAAACACGGCTTGGTATTCAAAATACGAGTCTCCACTAAATAATTTCAGTTTTTCTCTTGAGATCACCTGTCTTTTTGGAGAAAATTAGCTCCAAACTCATTAAAATGAACTCTCAACTCATTAACAGTGTTTTAGAGTGGAAGGCTTAAACTGAGCAGGATGAGAACATCGTTCAAAGATCGACTTGAAAATTTGATCATGTTGCTTTAAACTCGTTCCTGCTGGCCGGGCGCACACACTAAAAAAGCAAACATATAAAAGATTTAAGGAAACTTCAAGATTTCCCAGCAATCGGATGTATATATTTGTCAGATGTCGCTAATTGGCCCTTGATTGCTTGACTGCAAAACAGAATAAATGCATAATTGTGTAATTAGACATGATTAATTCACATTTAGATGTGAAATGATTTTGGTGTGTTTAGGGAGATATTTAATTTGTGGCACTTGGTTGGGGTTAAATGAATTAATATGAGAATTACCTTCCATGATTAGGTCTGGAAAAAAGCCCCTCACCTAGTCAACAGGCAGGAAATGGGGCTGAACCTGTGGAGGAAATTAACAAGTATGTACAATGAACATTGCACATACAACTGAGACTACTTTAACAGAAGGTTGGTGAAAAGCACAAGTGCACTTACAGTTCTTACATATTGCTTAAGCTCACACATAGTGGCATTAACCTCTCAACTTTTTCTGCATAACTGAAACACCGTAATTACCTATCAGCTGCAAAAGCCTGCATATGAAACCTTGATTCTTTTGTATTTTCTATAGCCATTTAAGACATACTTAAGCAAAGTAATTTACTCTCTTAAACACAGAAAACCTTGCCCTCATTTACACAGATGTCACTGGATTAAGTTGCAAGATTGTTTTGTTTCAGCATACCGTTTAATTCACCTTGACTTTTAGCAGTTGAGTTGTTGATATCATTCAAGGGTGTAGATGTGCTTTCAAAGATGAAATGGAGACAAATAGGAGATCTGCAAGGCTGATGGGTGATGGGTTTGGACCATTCTTTTCTTAAATAGACAGGGTTAACACCCCTCCTTTCATTGTGCAATCATATCGGTCCGAACGTAACATTTGCTTTTTGTAACATAAAATAGCAAAAGTACTCAGTCCAGCAAGCATGGTGGGAAGTGAGGCTGTATTGTAGAAACGGGAATGTTTTTTTTTTTTTTACATTACATCACCTCCACCAGTGATATAATTTTCCTGAGAACAGATGAGTCGGGGGTGAAGGTTGTGAAAGTCAATCTGATTATATTAGGGGCTCGCGACTCGACAACGTTGAGAACCACTGCTCTGCTCCATGAGTTTGCTTCTCTGTAATGGACAGTCTCTGTCAATATTTCTGGGCCTAATTGTCAGTGGCACTTGTAGTTACTTCATCAGAGAGAGGTGCATAGAGAGAACGCACATCACAGAGTGCTTAAAGTGATAGTGGTGCCGGTCTTGGACTTTCTCAGGATAGGATCGGGCTAAGGCTTGAACACCACGGGCCAGAGCCGGGCTAGGGTTGGAGTTTTTTGCCCGTCCAGGGCTGTAAACGAAGTTAGGGTGGAATATGTGGAGGCAACAGGTAAAGAAGATGTTATGTTAACTGCTATTTAGGGTATTAAAAAAGAAGAGTTTACGAGACAGTATAGTACAAAATATAGAAAAATTAGTACTGATCAAAATGTTTAGCCTTGTGATCACAAGCCAAGATGTTGGCAGGGACGTATCTGTATCACCCCAACTCAAATCAGCACTTATAACACAGTGTCTCTCATCATGCATATTCATTAGTCTGAAGTTTACTGATATCTCTGAAAAGTTCGAGTCTCTTGACTCAAGTAATATGCAGTAGCCTAATATCGTTCTGTCAGTATTGGACACCCTCACCGAAGCAACTTCCAGGGTTTGTGAGGTCCCAGCATGTGTCCAAGTAGCACGTGCGGTCCACTAGTCACCCCTCTTGATCTACAGCCATCTTGATGCCTTTTTTGGCCCATCAGTGATGTTTCTGATGGCTTTCTTCCTGTGGCATCCCAATGCCAAGGAGCTAGAGGGCTCTGCATGGGGATTGGATGGCAAAGCCTCTGTGGCCAACCTCAGTGAGCACACATTGGTCTGCATGCTTGGATCTTTTTCTCTTGGAGGCCTCCTCCATCTGGTCTTTCTGAGGAATTCCAGCAGGACCACTTGCTTTGCTGTTTCGGACATGAGGGCCGACATGTCTTCACTGAGTGCGTTCCCTGGGGTTTGGGATCTTGAGCTGCCGTCCTAGGTAGGTCAACTTTCGGCTGGCAGTCCCGCACAGTGGCAGGAACCCCACTTAATGATCTTTGGTGCTGCTGCGGCTTGACAAAGCCAATTCTCTTGGGTTCAGTCATTTGCTACTGTTAATCCCTGTGCAGATTGTGTCTGCTTGTGTTCTCAGTGCCTGGTCATGTTGCCAACAGAAGCTCACTTCCCCCAGGGCCTTCAGACATTAGCTTGGGATACACTCCCTGTGGCATGTAGACCTGGTTTTAGGCATTGTAATGATGTCTAAAACCATCACATGATCAACATGAACATTGAAACTGCTCATGAAACAGCAGAATGACTTGCAAATCATCTCCTTCTGTTATGATGGGACTAGTATAACAGCACCTGCCTCTTTTTCTACTTTTCTTACATCTATAGGCGATAATTCCACCTCCTGTTGTAATATTGATGCAACGAGACATGTCATGTAACACGACAAGGCATGTAACCGATCACACACTAGCAACCCACCTCTTTCTGTCTTATAAGAAATGTAGACATTGCCATCGTCAGTGACACAAATTTGACAAACCGAATGTGTGTCACCATGCTGTGGGTCAGCTGGGACCTCAGATATAGGCTACCACCCACCACCTTGTGTTTGGCAGGCGAGATGGGTGACACATCCATGTGTCAACAACACACCAGCACATGTTAGGGCAGTACATCTGTCACGCCTCTCTTTTCCTGTGAATGAACTGGGTGAACTGAGCACAGTGACGCTGTTGGGGATCATGGACATACGAAGGCCTAGAAGGCATCGAACTTTCAAACAGGATCATTTGGACCGCAGTGGAAGTAATTTCCCCTCCACCCGTCTTTGTGTGTTGAGAATGGGGAACCTTGAGTAGAACGCGGTGCTCGTAGGTGTAACAATCACTCTTTGGCCTCACGTGTGCCATTCAGGCTTTATCGTATAACTGTATAAGCCTTGCCTTGAGTGGACCAAAAGTGCACTCACTCGCACTCTTGAAGCCAAGCAGGCATCAGCTGCTGACTTAATTGACAGTGACTTAAGAGGTCTGCCCAATGGGCTTGAGAGGCTACTTTGGAGGCAGCCATGAGCAATGTAAATAGGGATATATTACACAGCGATACAATCAAAGGGTGGAGAGGCCTAATGCTTGTGTTTTTTTTCCACGTTACCAAGTTTCAGCAGATGAGGTTAAAAAAGAGCTCTCCTCAAAACAAATGTTTTGTCACATGAAAAATATTACATACAACAACAGCACTGACAGAAGACACACAGGAAAGGGCTGTAGGTTGTAAACGAACCAATGGACGCAGCCGAGGACTCATCCTCTCTACATGGGCCTCCCACTCTACTTAATTAGCTACTGGAGCAACCAGAGTTCGTAGCCTATGTGAACCAAAATGTTAAAAATCAGGTGTAGTAAAGTGCATTGTTGATGCAATGATATCTTCAGGCAGCAGAAATTGCACTGACCAACAAAAAAATGGTCTAAAGTCAACGGTGCAGTAAAACAAACATGCACCCAGCACGTCAGAGAAAAGAAAACGGCAAATTTTTTCATGATTTTGGGACCTAATTTTATTTACTTTGAGATTTAATCATTCAGATTTGGCTTGGTAATTAATAACATAGGTTTCTGTTGTGTGACAAACCCAGAACACATATTTATTGTTGCTTTATCTTCAATCTATCTTTATTTTTTCTGCAACATTGGTCTTCACAAGTGGACTGAAATTGCAAGGTTGTGAGATCCAGTTAAAAACCGTTTTCAATTCAGTGACGTAGCTTTAAATACTGAGGTTCCACAAGGTTGTATCTTGCCACCCTTCCTGTTTCCATACAACGAATCACCTGCAATGGCAGCTGGCTGTCACTCTTTTTTTAAGTATGCTGTTTGCAAAGAGCTTTGTTGCGGGAACCTGACAACCACACACACCCTCTTTCTGGACCACTCTGATAGGAGAGGCAGGTGCTGGAACATGTTGTGTTGCTTTTAGTACCTGGGCACTGTGATCAAGCAACACCTGTCCCTCACACAACACGCAGACGGGGTCTACAAAAAGGCCCAACAGCGCATTTTTCTTCTGAGGAGCCTGAAAGCTTCTAATGTGAGGCAGCACATTTTAACAGCAGTACACTGGTCACTTGTTGAATCAGTCCTCACATTAAACACAGTATCCCGGCACAGCTTCATCACACAGAAAAAGCAAGATAGAAAATCACAAGAATCATCAAGCATGCATACAAATCACTGGCACCACTCAAACCCCACTCTCAGGCCTTTACTGTCACACAGTAAAAAAGACTGACTCCATCACTAAGGACCCTTCACACCTCCTTCACCATCCCTTCCAGGCAGCTGCTTCAGGGCACCTCTGGCCAAAAAAATAATTTCCAAAAAGTCTTTCATTTCCACTGCAGTATCTATTTTAAACAAGGCCAAACAGACTGTCACTAATGTTTAATGCAGCTTTGCATGCCTGCTCTTATTTATTTATTTATTGAATTGTTTGTGCCTTAGGGCAATTTTATGTAAGTCTTTCATGGGTGTATGTTTTTATATTGATTGTGAGCCCCTAACCTAAGGCCTAAGCTAAGACCTAAACTAACCTAAGCAAATAAGTAGACCTTGAGTTAACAGAATTGGGTTGAATGGACTCCTCTGAGACACAGTGTCAAGAAAAATTTAGCTTTACTCGATTCACAAAGCCGGCATTCATGTTCTCTAAAGTCCCCATGTGATGAAATGTTCAAACTATTCCAAGCATTCAAACTCAGTGGAAATTCATTTAATCCATGTTATTTTGAATCTTTCATTCTCATGGCCTTTTCGCACCTCAAAGTCCAAACCAAGGTTTGCATTTTTGTTACACTATATAGATTTGATCCACTTAGTTTTGACCTGCTGAAAAAAATGTTTTTACACTAAAAATGAACCGAACCATTACTTGATTTGAACCAGACCGAGAGCACCTCTTTTCAACTGACCAAGGTTTGGCTGTTTGGTTTGGCCCATGGTCCGCGGGAGGTTTCACACCGGCAATTTTGGTTTGGATCAGACTGAAAAGTCCAAAAGTCCAGACCAAACGAGGGCCCTCCAGGTCGATGTTTTCTTTAATACAACCAAAAGGATTTAGGTGTTCGTCAACAAACGCCTGTGCTGCATCCTAAAGCTATGGTGGCCCATTACAACCACAAATGAGAAACTGTGGAGGATTACCAACAAGGAAGAGAAAGCTAGCACAGTAAAAAAGAAGAAAGTTGAAATGGATAGGTCACGCCCTTAGGAATGAAATAAATAGCATCACAAGACGAGCCCTGGACTACAATCCACCGGGAAAGAGGAAAGGATGTAGGCCAAAAAACACCTGGAGACATCCCACACTTCAAGACTTAGAGAAAATCAAAGTGAGCTGGCAGGAAGTGAAAGCCCAGGCCCAGAAAAGAGAGAGGTGGTGAGCACTGGTGGACACCCTCTGCTCCCAAAGGGGTAAAGAGGTTTAAATGGGACAAACTAACCCCCATTTTCAGCTTGCATGAAGATATGATCTGTATCCAGATGCGATAAAGAAAAGCACATCTTAGTCTGGCTTGTGTTGTGTTTGGATCTTAGGCAGGTGTACAACAACAACCTGGATAACGTATCCGGAGACAACATCACATTTTATTACCAGGTGTAAGTAAGTTGTAGGAGTCACCGAAGTCTGTTATTTGTTTCTACACGCAGTTTAAATGAGCCAGATTCCAACTAATTCATCCTGTTTTTCTCTAAAGGTCTGCACATTCATTTAATTTACAGAGAAGTTTAAGAAGATTATAATTTTGGATTCAGTCCATCCCATTGATTTACTTCCAATTTCATATAATCAGCAAGTTGAAATATAAAGATGGAATATGAAGTCGCTGAGGAAAATAGCAAGTAATTAAGATCTAGTACGCCCTTGATGAGAAACAAAGGGATGTGATATGCTGTACACATTTAGAAAAGTCAGTCCTACTGCTTCTATAATCACTGCATATTTTACAATGTGTTTACAACTTGCGGACAGACTGCCAAACGAAAGAGAACAGGTTGCCTGTCTCATATGTTTTGCAAATGAGCCCGTACAGTACTGATGTATCTAGCCTTTGGAAGTATTCCTCACAAAGTAAACATGGCTGCAAAGACAATTGTCTCCCAGGGGACCTGAAGCGAGTGCAACAGTATCAGGGGGGGCTGTTGGGGGATGCCAAGTGAGTGCAGTTTGTGGCAACAGCCATTACACTTTCAAATGGGAATTACCTTGTGTTATGTGGAAGGCTTTTTACTCTCTTACATGCAGATTTCCCCCTGAAACCATTCATTGATCATGGAAATTAAGCCCAAGCATATTTATTTGCCAGACAGACTCTACCACTCAAGTAGGCTCAACATTTGTTTTCCTGGTTGTCACCATGTCTCCGGGGAGCCATGTGCCACCTGTTCTGTTTCCGGGCGGAAAATGATTGCAGGGGAAGTGAGAACGGAGGGTCTTACTTTGCCTTCTGATTTTTCAGTGAGAGTTTGGTGGCACATTAGCCCGCAGCCTCGACTCTCATTGCACCGTGAAGAAGCCGGAGACTTTACAGCAAAAATGATTGATGAGCGACTCTCAGCAGAGAAGTCTCAAGGGTGTTTTCAGGGAAAGTCAACTTTTAAAATTAAGAAAAACTATTTTATTTTTTTAAATGCTTATGTATGCTGTAAAAACTTTGCAATAGTTTTGTATTTTGAAATTATTATTATTATTATGCTTTGTAGGGACAAATTATGCCAGTTAGTTGCAAAAAAGCAATGTCATTATGTGAGATTTCTCTATAAATTTGCCTGTAATTCAACAAAACGTGCATTTAACTAGTTCCAAACCCTTCAGATCTTATGTGTATATTTTTGATTATTGTGTTATGAGATGAATGCAACCAGGAGTTTCTATAGTTTCTTGATTTAAATGATCCATACACAATGGTCCAACACTATTGTGATTAGACCAACAAAACCTCTAGATGTTACAAATGCTATTCAGTCTCTGTATTTCGGTGTGAGACAAGAAGAATTAAACGATTGACACTTCCTAAGTCCTTCCCCTTTTTGCTATGTGCTCCAATAACAGTTAAGCAAACTTGGTACCTCTGTCTGTTTTCTTCTTTTCCCATAAAAAAAATCAATTTGTAAGTTAGCTGATGTTAGCAAAACGCTAGCTAACAGACTAGAAACTGATTGATGTAGATTAGCTAGCTAGTTAGCTAACGTTTTGCTAACATTAGCTATCTTAAGATGTGAATTTCTGTGTCTTCAGCAAGTCTCCCCGCAATGTCTTTTAGCCATCTTTGAAAATGTGGTTTTCTTTTCAACAACAGCAAAACATGAAAAATGGTGGGACTTAGGATTTGCAGTGCAACAAACTTTTATTAACCTGCAAAACGTATTAAATGATCCGTCAACAGTTATAGTTGCTGCTATTCCTGTTGCAGTTCCTAATGTCATAACATGCCATGATTATAGCAATGATTAACGATCCTCTTTGTGTGATCTGCGGCATCCGAATGAAATATAGGAAATATGGTGTTAGTGACAGTTATATGATCAATAAATCAATCAGTTAATGTTTTGACATTCAACTGAAGGTGAAATTGTCAGACAGCTGCATTTTTACATGGTGTAAGTTGCCTTTATGAGGGAGATCAGAAAGCCCTTGGGCCTCCTTACACACAGAAATGTGCATATGTGTCTCATCCAAGATTTATGACTCTAAAGTACACTGTGAAAACTTGTGGACAGGCTTTGCATAATTGTCTTATGATTCATTGCTGTTGCTGGAGCAGAACATACAATGCAAGGTCCTCTGCTTTTACTTACATTGCATACATTTTTCAGTCAAAATGTGGTGAAAACATATGAAATTACCAGTGACGTCTTTCCAGTGGATTTAAGGTTAGTTAACCAGTTTGCGCTTGTTTTGTCTAAATTGTATTCGAGCCTCCAGTAAAGTGCATATGGAGCACCGTGCCTCAGTCATTAGCACTGTTGCCCTGTTCAGAGAAGGTCCGAGCCGTGGGCTGTTCTGTGTGCAGTTTGCATTTTCTCACCGGGCTTGCTTAAATTTCCTCCCACGGTCCACAGACGTGCGGGTCAGGAAGACTGCAGACTCAAAACCGCCAGTAAGGAGGAGTGTTTGTATCTGTCTCTGTGCTAGAGCTGCAACCTGTGACCTCATTAGGAAGAAAACGTGTCAGCTGTGCTGTTCAAAACAATACTTTGATTAATGCCAATCAGAGGACCAACACAGTCTCACAGCTGACAACTACCGCCATAATGCTAAAGTGCTTCAAAACAGTAGCTCATAATCCAACAGGTGACATCAAGGTTGGTTTCACACTTGCACGGGACATACCAGACCAGGGCAGAGACAAAGACAAGCAAGACCATGACAGAGAAGACCCAAGATAAAGAGTTGCAAAAGAATAAGCGAGGAGTTACAGTGCACGCTCTGAAGCTGTGGCCTGCACAATAAAAGTGAGGTCTCTCAGATGCAGTGAGGACACAAAAAAAAAGAACAGTTGCCTTTAGGTTGAAACACATGATGTGGACATGTGCGGATGATGGAAATAATGGGGGCATCCATTCTTTGTTGACTGTCTGCGCGTCGACCTCTTGCCCTGTGAGGGCGCTTACAACCAGCGTTTCCTGCCTTCTGTTCCCCTGACAATTTAAGCGCACACAGTCCTCACTGAAGGTTGCAAAGCAGCTGAGTTCTCTCTCATATATACACCTATAAAGCCAGGAAATAATGTTTGTGCGTCTAGTGAAGACTGTACAAAGGGCTGAACTCTTTTCCATATCAAGTGAAATTTCGTAAATGTACACTTCTGGCAAGGTCATAGTTGATTGCAGTACTTTTCTATAAATGAGGCCCCTCGTCGAGTCTTGTGCAGCTGCAATAAGGCCAGGCAAGGATACCGAACAGACAGAACTTTCAAGCAACACCCACAGAGGAACAGGAAGATTAAAAAGAAGTGTTAAAGTCGTGGGTTATTTTTCAGCCAAACATTCTAGTCATTTAGTTTTATAGGAGCAGGCCCCAGTCTGAGGGGGCAGATTCACATTCGGGCATGAACCTTTGCTTTGTTAACCTTTAGAAGAGTCGCGAGAAACGGGCAGAGATATGGAGAGAAAGCCAAGTCAAATAAGTAGGGATGGAGAGCGGAGAAACTACAGGGAAAGGTGGAGATGAAAAGAAGAAATGACACACAGGGAGAAACAGCCGAAGAAAAGGAAGAGCAGAGCAGAGAAAGGAGCACGGCCTTCCGTAATGAGCCCTGGTTAAGAAGCAGCACTATACCGTCTGTCAGGTTTCATTTTGTATCGATGCCTCCATGCATTTTCTCTTTCAGTCCCAGTGCTGTAATCACATTGTCTTGTAGAACTTCTAGAAAAAAAACAAAAAAAACATAAGAAATGTTCTCCCGTAGTAGGTGGCTCTGTTCGCTTCCAATTTCAGACATTCAGACTGGAAATGTGCACAGTGTTCCGACGTTTCCATTCGTGGACTCTCTCTGTTGTCTCTCCTCGATCAGACGCTTTGAGTCTACACGGCAACATGGCGCGCAAGAGTACACAACGCCGTCTTTGCACATCTTTGATCCGGGTACAAATAGGCCTGGCTTCACTGTAAGCACTCCGAGATGGGTTTCTTCTTCTTGTCAGAGTGGTCTCTGGATAGCTTCCCTTCAACATGATGGCACTGTATCCCTGACAAGACGAGAATAATTGTAGATGATCATTTGAATATGAATGGGGACGCGGAGATTCTTCTTGTCCCTTACGGAGAACCGGGTGCCCTCAATCTGAGAAAGTTGTTCTCAAATCTCCCCCAAAAAGTTTTTGACAGCACGAGCCCGGAATATTTGCCCAAACAGTCACAATGAAGTTATTCCCCAAAGAGTGCAGCAGACCAGAAATGCCACAGATCTTTTTTTAAGTTGCTGATGGCAAGAAAACTCCAATTTCTGACTGCTGTTCTAATTGAGTGGATGAAGCTTGATGTGTGAGAAGAACAGTGACTTTGGCATCTCTGTTACTGCGCGTTTGCTGGAGTTATTCTGAAAAACGCTGGCTAATTGGCATGTTTCAAAGATGCACTCTTGCTTCAAAGAAATCTTACAAAAAAGCCATTGGAACGTGGTTGGAGAGTAACTTATAAAAATCCAATCTGAGCTTTTCTAATTTACCCAAAAGCCAGAGGAGCTGCGGCTTGTGCTTTATTTATTCATCTTAAGTACACAACATGTGCATGGAAAGTTTTGTTGCTCCGTGAGATAATTTGGCTGCACTTTATATTGCATCACACTTAAGATGCAACAAGCAATACTTTGTATCAAATTGGACAAAAAATAGAAATATGTCCTTTATTACACCAACAAGATGTAGCTGTACTCTTTATCAAATTAGACAAAAAATAGAAATAATATTTAGACCCTTAGTAGACTTTGTTAACGGGTAATTAGTACACAACTGCAAAGTAAACTAAAGTCTATTATTTCCCAATGTTAGACCCTTATTATGCTGTCCTAGAGGGAAATTTGGGACACATTACAACAGAGCTGTACTGTAAACTAAAGTGAAATCAAAGATCTATTATTCCCCCATTTAAAAACAATATGTGGACCAGATCTACACTTAATAAACCTTTAATAAAGTCTAATAAGGGTCTAATAAAGGCTGTCTAATAAAGAAAATGTTATTAATTTGTCTAATTTAATCCATTTTATTACTGTAAAATTAATTGCGACCCATAATTTTTCCAGTCCTCAAAGTGAACCCATCCAGTTTACGTTGTCAGTTTTTTCTGCGAGGGTCAGACCGCTTGCATACCCCCGATGTTATTTTGATATGTGCATCCCTGCCTTTTATCACAGAGCTGTTTCTACTGACACAGACAAAATGAGACTCCCCGTGGACCAATTATTTTAGCTTTCTCATTGGCAGCGCTTCTTCACTATTAGTGAGGGCTTATGGGTATAGCGAGGGCACTATATGATGTCCTCTGTTTGTGTGTGGGCCCGTACGCGCATTTTTGCGTGCGCACGTTACAACCGACTGGGCGGCGCGTCAGTGTGCTTCTATGATGAGTCTTCTTCAGAGTCCTCACAATGAGAGCTCTGTCTCCGGAGGGAGCCTGTCCAGATCCACCAGAGAAGCCAAATAAGTAAAGACGGGGCTGGGGGGGAAAAAAACAGTGAGGCTGTCAAAGAAACATGAAGAGAGCACGCTCAGGCCTAATGAAATTGGCAACATGAACGCGGACGGCGTTTCATGGCGATCTCATGCCGGTGTAATGATTCCACACCCTGGATTGTACCAATTCCAACCAATTTCAGACAGGTGTTTACTCCGACTGAGTGGCCAGCGCCTACGGCTGTCTACACAACAACACATTTCATTTAGATTGGTGGGTGCTATCACAGTGGGGAGCAGAATGGAGGGGGGCGGGGGGGTGCTGGCTGCTGTATTATATTGAAGTCTGCTTGAAACATTCCACGCACGAGTGCTTCCAAGCAAGCTTCATCCAGCCTGCTGTTTTTTAATTGAAAATACTACATCTTCAAAGGGTATACTTTTCACAAAGTTCCTCAATCCATGTCTTTGCAGTCATTTTGGAAATTGCATGTCTGTTCAAATTCCAATGAAAAAAAGTGAAAATAAATTACAAACTTCAAGAAATGGACCCATGAGGTCACAGCTAGGCATAAAAATACATTTTCTCTCACGAATCCACGTCTATTGATGTACTTTATCACTCGATTTTAAGAGAAATTGTGGTCATACTAAGAACAAAGAATAAATGCTTCACATACAGTACGCTATTTGACAACCTTAAAGGGTTGGTTCACCATTGAACCAACCAAAAAAAAAGAGATTAAATTTAGTCACGCTGGATAATGCACAGAACACACTGTCAACAACTTTCATAGAGACTGTTTCTTTTTTTAAAAAGTAGTCCCAACAAAAACTGTCCACAGTGAATTCAAGTTATTTTCCAAAGTAGCAGGGAAAGTGTTCAGGAGATGATTATGTTGCTGTTGAATTTTTAAAATATAATTCATAAACGTTGTCAGCTTGGGCTTAGGGACTCCACCCCAACAAACAAACTAAAAAAACATTAAGTTGTCCCCATAAATTATTTCTAAATAAATTATGTAATTTAAGATATATATTTAATAGTAGCCAACTTCACGTTTTAAATAATTCACACATAAATGCAACACTTCTCAGTGAGTAAATAGCGCGTGTGTGGATTGTGCCTTTAGATGAAAGCGAATCAGAATCAAGTTTCAGTGATGCGCTCATAAAGTTTTTACTGTCCCCCCACCATAAAACACCTGCTTTTTAGAAGTGTGGAGTTTGGTTTAACGGTCTGTCCAGAGACCATCAGGAGCAGAGGGTGTTTTTAACATTGAGAATATTACATTAACTGAGCTGACCTGCCTTCTAATAATGAGCCTCGTAAACAGAATAAAGTTTATTAGGAAGTGGGGCTTTAACCGACCTGTTTGTTTAGTGACAGCTGCTTCGATGATGATGCCTCTTTTTTTGTCCTGCATGTTTCCAGTCCTGTCCAGCATTATTTATCACATATGAGCTGAATGACTAATGATGCTCATAACAAATTATTTCCTTGTGGCTTACGATAACGCCAGAGAAGCAAAATAAACTACTGCCTGATTGACTGTTAGTCACTGGAATCTAATTTCCCTGTGAGAACTTTATTTACAGTTGGAATATATAAAGTTTCAACAATGGAGCAAGATGCCAGTGGAAGACGCATGCAAAAGCACAATGGTTGGGCAAGTGGGTCAGAAATCTACTTGCCCAATCAAAATGCATGAAAAATTACATTAATGATTAATTGATTATGAAAATAGTTCAGTAGTTTAATTCTTGTTTAGTGTTAGTGCCAGATTTAAGCCTTACTGTTGAGCTCTGAGTCAGTCTTGAGTGTGAAAATGTGTGTTTTGAGGTGAATCAACCCTTTAAAATGTGTAAGCACTGGAATTTTTCCTCTTATATAATTCAAATTCATATCAAAGTAGCGTTTGTCTCTAGTGTCCTCGTGAAGCCTCACTGAGTGGCCGGCAATAACAAAACATAAATTTCACACTTATACACCTTCCAGCGGCGCAGGGGTGAAGTGGACGCTTTGACAAGGCGCACACTCAGGGACGAGGGCCTGATGTAGAGCGCTGTTCACCCCCAACAAGTAATAAAACACTCAAGGAACGGCCTCTCGCTGCCATGGTAACAAATGTCCGTATAGGTTACCCCCGGTGTGCGGCGGAGGGACGAGATGAGCTACCGGTGTTAGGAGAAAGTAAAAGATGTAACCTCAAAATGGAGGTCAATTATGTTGGAAGTTATCCATGGCTTAGAGCAGGGACATTGCTACCGTCACACAAGATAATAGCTATTACTGACAGCTTGGTAAAAGTCGTGGAGTACAGTGCTGAGCTATAATTTCTTGGAGGCTATATGCCAGTGGTGTCAGCTCGCATCTATAAGGTATTCCTCTCTGCGAGGGAGGAAAAGAGGGAGAATGCGTTCTTATAGGTCAGAGACAACAGGCCTGTGGAAAATTTTGATAAATAGTTCCTGGCAAGTCTTTTGTGCTGTGTTTCTCTCTCCAATTTGTTTATTTGCTCAGACCCGTTGTGATGCATTACAGATCTATACTGTTCCTAATCCTCTGCAGCAGTGGCTTTGACAGCTCTTGTAAAAGCAGAAAACAGCCGACTCCTTCCCTTTGTTTAGTTTGGAGTCCTAAAACTTCTACCGACAGCGCCTGCAACAAAGTGTGTGTACTGTACGTGTGTGTTTGTGAGCGCGGTTGCAGTTGTGTGTACGCTCCTACAGTAATAATAACAGTCCTTTTCAGCTCCGGGCTCCACTGAGAATCCAACATAAAGCCATCTGTGAAAGGCTTCACCCACCTATGAGAAGTTCTGAAGGAGAGCTCTTCTGTGGTTCCACCCAGAATCCTTTTTGGGGGTTCTATCCACATTCACATTCTCAAGGGTGCTAACAAGAACCAACTCAGGGGCTTTTATTGAGAACCCTTTTATGCTCCAAGGGTTTTTTTCAAGAACTTCATGCAAGCCTCAGTCTTGCATGATAAGAACACTTGACTCTTCAGGAGAAAACCCTCTTGGAAACCTTATTTTTAAGTGTGTGCTTATTGGAATCAATCTCCATGTCATTGTGGGTGTATATTTATCTAAAAATAAATAGCGCCATAAAGTTTACATTCCGGCAATTTCCATTGAACAGAGTCTCAGTCCCACTGCAAGACCGTAAAGATTACAGCTACAGTCAATCATTTGAACTGAGATGTGTGTTCAAGGAAGAGCAGCAGAAACTACAAATAACTTTAATGCCAGGCAGGAGAAGTGTCTCTCATTGCCTTTCCAGCTTTCCTTTATCTCTTTCTCTCTATATCTGTTTCTTGCAGTTCCTCTTTCTTCTTCAGGCTTGCTCATTCTTTTTTAACAGCCTATTTTTTTCTGACGCTTAGCCTTTGTTTCGGTTTCTATTTCTTCACTGTCCGCTTGTCTTTCCCTCCCTCTGATTTGTTCCTTCCCGTCTTTCTCTCCCCTCCCTCTGAAGATGGCCTTCACACAGAGCGGAGGGGGAAATGAGCTTGGTGAGAGGCCAGGCCGGCACGGCGGAGTCGGACAAAGAAACGAGCCGCAAACTGACAGTTCACGCACACACACACACGGCCGCGTTAATTGAGGGAGAATCAGCAGGTGCGCTCAGGTAGTGCTGTCCACTGTCGGGAAGTGCTGATGCTTCAAAAATGACCGCCGCTGGAAGTAATGCTCCTGTCATGCATCAATCAGTAGCGCGGGTATCATTATAGGCACGCAGGGAAGGGCGAAGACTGTGATTGGTGTGAGTTGACTTATTGGAGGTGAGACACAGTGCTGCTGCTGGGAGGATAAATCTCTCCCGGTGTATCATCTGCAAGCACAACGTCCTGGTTTTAATGTACCTGACAGATGAGCTCACATTTGCTCCATGAATTTGTTTACAATTGATGCATTAAAAAACACAATGTCAGCAGCACCAACACTTTACGGCATCGCTGATTTTTAATCAAACTGTCCTTTTTTTTTTCATAACAGCCTCCGCCTTTTCCCTCCCATCTGCTGCCAGTATTCTGACTTGTAAAAGAGGGACGCCTAGGGTTTTAATTGGCTGTTCCAAATACTTTGGATCAAAAAATGAAAAGGTTGCACTCTACAGGCGTCTGTGAATTTACACCGCAAACAATGGCTTATATAATACAATATTAATAGTCGTAGGAGAAGTAGTCAGATTTTTATTCAAATGCTGTACACAGGAGTGCAAATTTTCACTGAATTTCCATAAAATTGGCAAAATAAATACAAATTAATGAATGTTTCCTTCCATTACTGTCACAAAAATATTAGGAGTTTGGTGCATGAAGATAGCTGCTGGCATACATTTTTCTGTCACCATGTCAGAAGTAGAGGACTAAACAAGATGATGTAAATAAAGGGCCAGACTGTGGGGTTAAGTGTGGCGTGGTGATGGTGAGCTTGCAGATTGCAGACACATCCCTTCTCCCTCCGTCAAAAATTCTTATTTTCAGGAGATTCCACACTAATGAAATCATACTTTTTAAATAATATATCCCATTTCTCCCATAACCTGCCAATTACTCTGACACACTGGACCTCTAATAGAGTGCCAATCAAGCCTTAAATAGTTGAAAACAATGTAAAGAACATGAGGGAAATATGCATTCATGTTTATTTTGTGTATTAATGTGAGGAAGGTTACAGTCTCCTAAGGTCTCCTACTTTAACCATACTCTAACCACAGTTTATTTGCCATAATAACTGGCCACTGGCCCCACAAGTACTGCTCGCTGTTTTTATAGAATTTTTAACACCAAGGCAGGACGGAATCGGAATGATTGGGATCTTAAAACGTGTTGGCGAAGGCTCTCAATGCAGGGATAAAAGTTTGTGTCCGCAGGGGGACGTTTTGTGGTCATGGGCCCATTGAGTCATACTTAATCTAAAACCTAACCAGATGCCGTGAGCAAATATTGAAGAAATAAATATTTAAATCCAAGGAAGAACCATCCAGTCATTCTGTCCACAGTCTTGGGGTTTTCACACATAAAAGTGTGACATTCCTCAAGTGCAAAGATAATACATCTTTCTGAAACAGTATGTAGTTGAAAGAGTAAAAGGCCAATGGATTGATTTTACCCTCCAGTTCCATTGTTGTCTTTTACTCCAGATGATCCAAATTTGCACAACTAAGTGGGCGATAGACCGAGCCAACCAAGGCAATCAATGCAAACATCCCTTGAAGCCCTGATATCTCTTGAAAAGAAGCTTCATTTTGAAAATCACCACCAAGACTCAGGTTAGGAGACAGAATTTGGGGGGGGGGGTTCACTTGGACACAGGTCCATTAGCTGTTAGCAGACCTGCAGCTTTAAACTTGGCCACATTGGCTTCAACATAAAGCCATGCTGGTTGATCATCTGCAGTAAAGGGGCAAAGAAAACAAATGCACATGAATGAGTGGGAGGAGAAACACTATAGAACTAATTGGTGTGAGAAGCAGGCTGCCAACTGTCTTAACTGTTGCCTTGTGTTCACAAGTAATTACACAAAGGGATAACAGTTAATGTGGAAATCACACTAGATAGGTCTGAAAATGTTTTGCACAGTAACTTGAATACGCTGTTTTTTTTTATCACCACTTTAAAGCCATTCATGTGGTACTAACACATCGTCTCATCGACTTACAATACAATACCTGCTGTGTGTAAAGTAATCTTCGATACTTTTAGGGGATACACTGAATGGCCCATTCTCTCAGCTACAAAGAGACATTTTATTTGCAAAGTGCCCCTCACTGAGAGTAAAATCAGAAAGGAAAACCTTGCAATCTATGCCAGGAGAGCTAAATTATACATTTAAATGGCACGTCTTTGGCCTCAATTTTCTATTTCCGCCAATACAAATGGCACCCTGAAGAGAGATTTTGGTGTTAAACAGGGACAGCTTTGAGAAACAAAATTAGCACAGGTCACCCACTTATGAGAGCTATTCAGAAGGGTGGAGGGGGCGCCCCTAATAAGGGAGATACTGCCTTTTCAGAGGGGTTGCAACCATATAAACACTTTTACTACTCTATTACAGAAAGTGTGGAGAGGGTGAAATTCGACAGCTATATCCGTCCACGCTCGGCTGAAAACTCGAGGGTCATGGCTAATTGGTTGGTAAATTTAAATGCAAAGAGTTGCGGTTGCCGTCCAGTCATGAGGAAGAATGTCAGGAGTAAACCAGATCAACAAACTAGGGATGTGATTATGCAATTCATGAGGGATGTGCTTCAATCACAGCAGCGCATCTTCTAAATCAGAAATTTTGCCCACATTTAAGGTCGTCTAGACGTATACAGATTTTTTCTGAAAACTGATATCTTCTTCCTTTTCCTTCTGCCCACCTGTCCATCATTTTGCAAAGTATCTTCATGAACTAAACTGCTCAAATACACACGGCAGTAAGTGGCGACACAGTCTATATGTTACGGTTCGGGCTTTTACTTTAGTTATTTCTGGTTTTGTGTTAAAAGAGTCTTTCCGCATGTGTCTTACTTTGCTTGTTTCCTTGTTCCTTGTTTTTGATTGCTGATTAGTTTCACCTGGACCTCATTAGCCGTCCCTCCCAAGAGTATTTAGCATGTTTGCGTCCCTCATGTCATTGCAAGTTTGTCCTTGCAACATGTGTCCAAGCCCCTTTCCTAATGTTTGACTTTGGATCGTGCCTGCACCTCAACGGACTTGTTTGACTGATCTGGACTGTCTTCACTAGTTTTGACAGTTGTAGTTTACTGTTTTATCTTGAACGAGTCTTTTCCTCACGTCTTGGTTTGCTTCACTTCCTGCCCTTGTGTATTTCCTGCCTATTAATTGCCAATTAGTTTCACCTGTCCCTCATTAGCCTGTCCTCCCGAGAGTGTTTACTGTGTGTTTTCCTCATGTCATCAGTTTGTCTTTGCAACGTGTGTCACAGCCCGATCCTAATGTTTTTCCAGCGCTTTAGACCTTTGCTTTGTTTTTTTTCCCAGGACTCTTCCTGTTTTGGAGTGCACCTGTACAGACTCCCAGACTCTGGACAGCCTTCTCTGGTTTTGACCTTTGCCTTCCTCATCATCCCAGTAAGTGCATTGTACTTTTTTACTGTGCTTATAAATCTTTCACTCGCTCCAGCCCTGCCTGAAGTTGTCTGAATTTGGGTCATATTTCTCGTCTTCCCGGTTTCCCAGCTTGAACAATTGTGACACTGCATCAATGATACATCAAATCCCAGAGAAGAACATTCTTGGCGTGCGTAGTGAGCTGATTCTCCTTTGGCAATAGTGACTCAAAAACACAAACAGTAGAAGATAATTTCATTTGTAGTTATGACAGCTATTTTTTCAGCTTTATTTATTTATCACCTTTCTGGCACACGGCTTTGCAGAGCTCATAAACAAAACGGTTGTCGGTCATTATTGCAGTTGTTTTCCTGGACCTTTGCTTTGTTTTTCCTGGACTTTGGATTTGGGATATTCCCTGCACAAAGCCCCTCACAAGCATACGTAGTTACTGACACCTACGTTGTTACTACAGCAACCCATGCCAGTGATAATTTGGTGATGTCTCGACACACATCCAATCTGATCACTTGCAAATTACAGTGCAGACAGTCTGTCTTAAAGATCTGACTTGCCTGCAGGCGGAACAAAGACATTTCTCAAATTCAGACTCTTCATCCGGTAGCAGTTGCCGGCCGATGAGTAATCCCTGAGCTGGTTAAGTGATACAAGGCTGAATCACCTCTCTGGTGGGAGTTGCAAGAAAATTTGACTTTTCAGGCCCGGGATGGAGTGCTAATTTCCTCACCCTGCCAGATTCCAGATGGGACCATGCAAACAAGCGCAAATTACATCCTAAAACGTCAAGAACAAGACCTCAAGAGCTCGAAATGTTCATATTCCAGCTCCCGTCCTTGCTGGAGTTATTATCATCTCATTATGGGGACAAATGTCCATTTCGCTAGGCCATACCTCAAAAAAACACTCATGCAACAGACTTTGTGAAATGAATAGTTTTTCACAGCAGTTGGCTAACTATGAATCACGCAAACACTTTGCTGACTGTGAAAGTTGTTTGATTTCCCTCCAAATATGACCAGTTGTCATGGAAACATGACCAAGCCAAATATCAAGCACTTGCTCAACATTGAAATGCACATTTTTGCAGATGTTTGCCGGCAGACTTTTCAGTTTTCTGTCAGAGGTTTCGGTTCCAGTTTGGCTCATTATTTCGGCGCTGCCACAAAGCATCATGAAGAATAAACCAGGGGCCTCGTGGACATGAAAAATGCAAAGGCCCCTCGCCAAATTCTTCGTTTGTCTGTACCTGAAAGTGAACTACCTCAGACAACAATCACCCAGACGAGAAAATCTATAAAATCAATGTGTGTGTAGGCAAATCCAAACTTTACTCCCGACGCCGCCTTGACAGAAATGAAACGATCCCTCCGCTCAGTTGTTTACACTGCTGCTGATTGTCTCAGATACAACTGGGTGAGAAAATCATACATATCGCCTGCATTCTGATGAGTTGTTATCGGCCAATTATTTTCTTCCGGCTGTCAACAGAGATGAAGCTGTATTTCTGCAAGCATGGCTAACAACCCGCAGGGAGGCCTGTCTGTCGGGTGTGTGTGCTGCTGGTGTGTGTGCGTGTGTTTGGGGGGGAGTTGCACTACATAAGCCAAACAAATAGACTCCCTCCTTACACTCTTAGAAATAACCGTTCCAAAAGGGTTCCTCCTGAAGGGCAGAGGTTCTACCCAGAACCATTTGTTTCTGAAAAAAACTTGAAGTTGAAGAAATGGTTTGTCAAAGGTTCTATGTAAGACTGAAAGTTCCATTGAGAACCCTTTTCATCCAAAATAAAATCTTTTTGAAAGAAATAATTCTTCAAGGATTGTTGAAATCCTTGAAGAATTATTTCTTTCAAAAAGAATTGTGATGTCAATTGTTCTTTGAACCGTAATATAAAAAGGTTTTCAGAAGAACCCCCTGGATGGGTTCTAGCTAAAACCCTTGGAATATTAAAGGGTTCTCAGTAGAATCCTCTGGGTGACTTATAGTTACTGTATAACATTTGGAATATAAAAGGGTTCCCTGTAGACCTTTGAACTATAAAAAAGTTTACATTAGAACCCCCTTGATTGGGTTCGAGATGAAACCTTTAGAATGAAAAAAAAAGGTTCTCAGTAGACCGCCTGGATGGGTTCTAGATAAAACCTTTGGAATATGAAAGTGTTATTGGTAGAACCCTGTGAGCGGTTTCTTGTTAACACACAGAAGGTGGAAAGATTCTTGATAGAACTGCCTGAGAGGGTTCTGGGTGAAACCATTACACCATAGAACGGTTCTCTGTAGAACCCTTCATAAGTGGTTTTGTGTGGAAATCTGCCACAGATGGTTCTAGGTAGAACCCTCGAGGAGGATTCCAAGTGCAACCCTCATAAAATGTCCCACCAGGAAACAAAAAGGGTTTCCCTGTGAAGACAAGCCGAAGAACCCTCAAGGGTTCTAGTTAGCCCCTTTTTTGCTAACAGTGCATCATGCAGCCCCTCCCGTCTTTATTTCCCTGTTTTCATGTTCACATTCCAGCACTCTTTTTTACTTCACTTTGCCTTTATTCCCTGAGCTTCTTCCTCATTTCCCCTTATTACAGTTTGACGACTCTCTACATGCAGCTCTGTCTCTGCTTTTGGTGCAGACTGTGCCTCTGTCTCTTGTCTTTTTTTCTTTTCTTTCTTTCTTTCTCTGCCGTCCCCTCATTTACACTGTTCCTGTCCTACCACTGATGTATTCACATGCCTCTCCTGCTGATATTAAGTTTGGCATCGTGATTTATTTCTCTTTTCCTCTTGTCTCTTTCAAACACGTGCACGCAATATTAACAGGGGGAAAAAAAACCTCGCGTTTACCGACGGAAACGCTCAAACAAAGTCATGCACACATGCGCCATCTACGCGAGGCGCACACAAACACACACGGGCAAAATAAACAGGAGCGAGCAACTGACACAGACTCAGAGTCAGTGCAAGGGAGCAAAGGCATAACAGGCCAGAAACAATTAAGCACAGAGAGGAGACGGGCCCGCTAGTGAGGGACATTTACATTATTGAAAAGGACTTTGAGGGGAACTGTGGAAGCTGCATGCCCAGAAAACACACACAGGCTGCCTGCTTCACTGTTGGACACGCCAAATAATGATCTCTCCTCTGGATCTGTCTCTCTTCCTCCCTCCCGGTGTCGGTTTCTGTCTCTCTTGCTCTCTCTCTCTGCCTCGTCTGTCTCCCCCTCTCGCTCCGCTCCATGTGCCCTCCGGTATCATCCAAATCACCATCTAATCTTTACAAATGGCATACCTACGCAGCTGCGTGATGTGTCACCCCGCATCACAAACTAGGCCCAAAACACGCAAGAGGACGTCTATTGTGCATGACATTCCCCTCCCTCCTCTGTCATTTCATCATGTGAAATGCCAAAGTGTGTGTGTTGTGTTTATGTAACACACATAAGAGTGTGTGTGACTTTACTCATGGACGGATGTTTATATGTGTGCAGATGTGCACGTGTGTGTTTTTGCCTGTGTGTGACCCTGTCCGGTGCCTCACAGCAACATGCTACAGGAAAAGAACGACATCAGATACCAAACTGCATGTGGAAGGTGTGTGTGTGTATGAGAGAGTAGTGTTTCTGTACTTAGGCATGTAACTTTTGTTTAACTTTTTGTATAGGATCAATTTTGGTCTCCGTCCATATACCAGAGTCAAAAAAAGGGATTTTTGTTCTCTACAAATTGGTTTGCAAACTCAACTACCATGTTATGAGGCAAGTAATCACTCTAACTTTGTACATGCTAGGTTATGGGTGGGAATTCTATATGTGGGTGGGAACAACGATCTATATGCCGAAATTTTTGGGGGGGAAAGGAGAAAAGAATAATGCTGTCTGTCAAGTTTACTTTGTTTATTCTGCATCCTGCTGTTTATTCTTATTTTTTGGCAAATTAATTTTACTCGAAATACGAGTGTAGGGAAGAGAAAGAGTCTGTAACAATAACTACAAAAGCTAACAAAAAGTGCAATTACCCTTACACTTTGACGGTGGAAATGTGTGTGTGTGGCGGTTTGTTTGGGAAGGACACAAAGCAAGGGGGAAAAAAGGCAGTGAAATAATTTAACAGCATGCTCACCTCCGCCCCCCAAATGTGTGAAAAGTGGCTTCCAGCAGTACGTGTTCAAGCTCCTGCTTTTCTGTGTTGAATTATCGTACACGTGGTCACATGGAGTCACATGTTTAACCTCATTAAATCACCTGAAAACAACACCAGGCTGCTACAGTATAACCATGCAGACCTGTACACACATCAGACTGGTTGGTTACTTACTCTATTCTGCTTTTTTTTATGATGGAGATGACTGGTTACCATGCAGGGCTCATCCTTGAAACACATTGCAGTGCAAACTATGTGAAACAGAGCCATGACACCAGTGATATGACTGGCTGACAGAGTATTTAATAATCACAACACAAGCTGACCTTTATTCATCCTCACCCAACCTTTTTACATGTCGTGCTGCTGCACGTACATGAATCAAGATAGAATGTGCACGTGGAGACGCATAGTTCGTACGGCCTGACTTCACTCCCAAACAGACACGTCTAGCTGGGGTTGTTAATTTCTTCAGCCACACGATAAGAACCATGAATGAAGCATTTAGGTGAGATACAATGGTCGGGTGAGCTGGATCACCAGTTAAAACATGGAGCCAGTAACCTAATCCAAGTATCACAATGTGAAAGTAATGTAGCTTAATTACTTTGCCTTACGTTTGGATTTCTTCAAATGAAATTGATTAGCATTACATAATGTTTTATGTAGGGCTGTGTATCTGGTGATACGATACATATCATGATACGGAGATTACGATTCAGTATATCGTGATACAGTAGGACCACACCACCGTATGCATTCAAAAGTTTACTTTTTTATGCAATCAGAACAGAGATCGATAACAACGCTGCTGTCTAGTGGTTGCAGTTTTAAACACAACAGAAAATAAACCACAGCCATGCATCATAATATCATGATACAGTGTTCTGAAAATCGATACAGTATCACAAAACATAATATCATTATACTCAAGTGCACCAGTTTTTCTTACACCCCCAGTTTTATGTTCATAGCAAAGTTCATAAACTTTTTATCCAAATATTCCTTCTTTTGTTAAGTGCAAATGCACATCTAGATCAGTGGTAATTATGCATATTTAAACTTAAACTTAAAGGAACCTGCCATAAACATATTCCAGTTTGGGCCTTGTGGATATCGTTCTTTAATTTAAATAATCTCCACTTATATATGTACATATATATATATATATATGTATATATATATATATATATATATACATATATACATAGACAGATTGTTTGTGAGATGCAGAATTGTCTGTGTGGTGGCATTAGACTTGTGTTTTGGAGAGTGACTGAGAGAGTGAGAGGGAGAGAGTGTGACTGGGATAGGAGGAGACAGGGGACTCATGGAAACGTCGGCTAAAGCCAGCTCGCAGCCAACCTGCCCCCTGGAGGGGAAGAATTCAGAGCGCTGTTCTTAGCAAGAGCTTGTCAGCCGAAGCAGCCAGGGGTCCAAAAATCACAAACGATTACATAATCTTTAAGAACACACACAAACACACAGACACACTCACTCACAGGGGGACACGTGATGAGCTGTTGGGCTGGTTAAAAAAAACTGAGATGAAGATAAAATTTCAGCCACAGGTTGCAAAAACGGTTGAAACCGCTGTGTTAACTAAAGCACACTCATTAATACTGTAGAGACAGTTTTCCCTTCAGGTTCTCATGTTGTAAATCCTTGTTTTTTTTTCTTATCTACACCGTAACCCCATCCTTGCTTCTGCAGCAGCACAGTTTTCCTGCAGAGATCATTAATGCATCGTCTCACCTCGGCTTATCTCATTTCTGAAAGCCACAGAGCTAAAAATCTTGCACAATTTCCATGACATCAATACGCCTGCCCCTTTAATTGAATTGAAAGAGAGGTTGAGATTCATTCACTTCTTGCCTTGTTTGACCGTAAAGTAGTGAGACTCAGCAGGCTCCAGGCTAATTTTAGACACGGGGAGGCACTGACCTTTCATTCAGGAAATTCTGATAGTTGCTGTTTTGGTGTTTATCCTTGTTTGTGTAACTGCCTGCTGGAAGAAAACGAGCAGTAGAATGTAGTAGTGGCTGCATGGACAGGGACAAAGGCAATGTATGTTTGATTTAAAAAAACAACAACACCTTTTTTAACTTGTGCAATGCAAATCTTATGATTTTTGAAATTATGTTTGCTTTTATTAGAAAAGTTAACAGCTATAAAAACCAAAATACGCCAATTTTTCTTAATAATTCCAAATATATGTGTGTTGATATTCTGTATTTTTCTTAGTTTTAACAAATCCAGTTAACACCAACCACCAGCGAGTGCCATTTGCGTAGAAAAGCTCTGTTGTTGTCCAAAATCTATTAAAAACACACCAGTGAGTCTGGCTGTTCCTTCATTATGATGAACACATACGCAGTATTTTAGATGAATCAGTGCCAAATTACCACCCCGCTGCTGCAATGCTCACTAATGTGTGTGAGTCCTCAGCTGAAAATAGTCCCCAATAAATGGGCAATTTACATCTGCCAGAGTAGCAAATGCTAAAAACAACAGTGCCCAGCTGCTTAGGACAATTTCTTTGTTCATTTTAAACATGAAACTTTTTTTTATTTTTTATTTATGTCTTAAATCTTGGATAAAGTGGCAAGAAAAAAATCCCCACACGAATTTGAATTCATAATATCTAGGGTAAATACTGTATATACACATAATGTGCATGTACATTTAAATTGCAGATATTTCATTTATATCCATCACAGAATAGGACCATATGGATACTTTCTCTTCCTTTTTTTGGTCAAAGCTTGTCAGAGTGAGTGATGATGACTGACCCTGCATATATATGAAGTTAAATCACAGACACTTTGTTGTAAATATACATGCATTAGAGGAATAAAAAAAAAGAATACCATTGAGATAAAATGGTGCAGGGAGCAATTTTCAAACCATTTCAAGTATTTTACTCTTAAATGGCTTTTATATGGAGAAGAAGGTATTAAGTGGCACTTAGGCACATTACAAGTGCTTGAGTCTGCTTCGACAATCATCATCATGTTTATGTAATATAAAGACTCAAATACCAAAAGTTATTATTAAATCTAATATCGTATCCAAAGAGTTTCAGAGTTTAGCGCTGCACTTCCTTAAAGCTGACAGATAAAAGTCCCCAAAACACTGGGTTCTTAATTTCCCATAATGCAACTGAGCTAGCAACTTTTATTTAGTCCCTCTCTGCCTTCTTAAAGTCCACATTAAATGGAAATCAGCTATTTGTTACCTCATGTTTACGTGTTTACTTGAAAAAAATAAGGAGTTAGGGAGGGACTGGTCACAGTCAATAGTGCTAAATGTGCATTGAAGCTAACTCTAATCAAAGATACTGTTGGCAGTGTGAACAGCTACAGCAATAGTTAGCTGCCAAAGATCATAAGCAAGGTGCTGCAAAATTTCTTGGGCTAAAGTTATCGTATAATTTTGTAAAATCAAAACACTGAGACCCTGACAGCCCCGCCCTAATCTCATCCCTGCTCAGCTGCACAGCTAACCAAGCTAACAGCAGTTAGTGGTTACTTTAGCAGCAAGTACAGCTATCTTTCCATCAGGAAACTCTGTAAATGACCTCAGCTCTGTATTCTCTGTCAGTTTCTGAGGCTTTGTTTCGGTCCCAGCCTAGTTGTCTTCACTTGGAGGCTGCTGAGCCTAAGTTAGCAAAACTCTGACAATCAGCAAGAGTTGAAGCTGAGCTGCAGGAGGGAAAACGAGATAGCATTTTCTAATGCTAGCTAACTAATGAGTCTCAGCTCTGTGCCACTAATAGTTAAAGATGGATTGACAAGTGGATGTTATGTAGGGACTCATCATATTTTATTTTACAGGCAGAAAACATAACTGGATTTAGATTTTTTTTTTTTGTACTTTTTGGCATATATTGCTAAATGATTGCACAATATGACGTGACTCAAAAGGCTTAAAAGGGCATTTTTCATTTCATCTTCACATTAAAGCCCGTTTCTTTCAAAGCTGCAACTAGATCTCACTTAAATCTTTTTGGGGTCTCAAGCCAAAAGTCAAGAAAACCCTGATGACATCATTAGACTATTTTGTTCAAACGTTGGAAGACACATCACAGCAGTTTTCTGTTTTTTTTTAAATGTTTAAAAAAGAAAAACTACAACAAACCCCATCACTTGTCTCCACTGAGGAGGACCCCAGCAATCAGGCGTGTGTGTGTGTGTGTGCACATAAAACAAGCTTGTGCAAATACTCCACTTCAGTCCAATGCACATAATACACAAGCACACACACACACACACACACACACACACACACACACACATGCTCAGATATCTCATTGAGACGCTCAGCTGCCTGCCTCCCCCACAGTGTTGTTGCTGGGGAGTTGCTTGCTGAAATATCACCTTGAGTCTTGCCATTTCCCAAACTCATTTACTTTATTACAGCAAGTGTCTGCCATGAGTGGGGGGAAAACAAATGGGAGATATAGAAGACTGGAGATAGAAAACACACACACACATTCTCGTGCGGACACCTATGTGCACACAGACCACCATAATCAGTCTCGAGGGGAGCTCCATGCTAACGCGGAGGGGAGAGAGGGGAGATTAATAGAATGAGAAGGGGAGTGTGTGTCTGTTTGTATGAGCGCACGAGGGCGGGTGGAGTGTGCGCAGGGCTCGCAGGGGAGGGCGGAGGGGTCTGTTAGCACCAGTAGCACGAACCAGAAGGAAATGACAACGTCGGGGGTTGCCACGGTGGCGGTGGAAGAGATGCTCTCTCCCCCTCCAGTCATCCCCCCACTTCATCCATCAATCCCTTCGCCCGTGCAATTTTTTTCCCCCCACTTGCTCTCTATCTTTGTCGCTGTCCCCGCTTCCTTTTTATCCGCCGTCTTCTCCGCCGTCGTCTGGCGGAGCTCTCTATAAACATGCCAGGGACAGTGCGCCTCCTCTCCCCCTGTTCCAAATTGTCTTCCTCCGTCGGAAACGGCCGTGATGATTGCATTCTCACACTCCATTGTAAAACAAACAAAAACAAAAAAAAAAAGAGGGACAGAAAGGGAGGAGAAAGGAGAGTCGCCGTACGACGCGGCCCTTTTGTGGAGCGCTGTTGGGAATCTGAATTGCCTGTCAAGTAAGGGGACTTTCCAGCTCGGCGTTGGGACACAATGGAGCTGTTTTGACGGGGGGAGATGCAAAGCAGAGGAGTGTTCTCCACAATGCCATGCAGTCATTATGATGTCCTGACTCATCGCTTGGCGGCCTGCGTCACAAACACACACTCATACACACACACACAGGAACGTGGCCCACGTAAATTATAGCTTGATGGTACAAATCAAATGCAAATTGCATACACAAACAGAAGGAAACTGAGTGGATGTTAATGATATGACAGTCAAATGTGTTTTGAAACGTCGTTTGGCAAATAGCAATTAAAGGGCAAAAAGAGCAACAATGTGGAGTGCTTTTTGTGTATAAATGATGCCGACAACATATTTTGCACTGACATACATCTTCTTTGATGTTTTTTCTGTATTCATTACATGAAATCATCCAAATGCTTTGGTCGGGGTTGACATATTCCTTTGTGTTTGCATGAGATGCTTCATTTTATATGCATTCATGGCATATTTACATCATGATAGTGCTTAATGATTTGAGGATGGCAATTTAAATTGTGATTTATTTTCTGTATGGTATCCACCTATACTGGTGGTGAACCAGATACATTTATATCAGGCTTAACCAGAAGCATAGCTTGCTTCTATATTAAAATCATCCCTTAAAATGATGCATTTATGTGTTGATATCCCTCTAGAATTCTTCAACTTTTAATATATTTTTACTGAAACTTGGATAGTTTTCTGTAACAAAAAAAAAGCCCAGTTGAACTCATATTTAGTAAAATATTTATATTATGTGCCTTATTACATTAGTGGTAACATAGCTCAATCAATTTCAAATGTGATGATAATATGACATTGATAGGACAGGCTGCTTTACAGCTCTGAATCCCATTGGTCCCCATCCGTGTTCATGTATTAAGATGATGAGCTTAAAAGAATGATGTGACGAGATTAAAAGCTTAACTGCAAGGTTCCAACTACTGTTCACCATCCACCAGCTCCCAGTCACTAAACTACAATTGTATGAATTACAAGGTTGCATGGTTATTTTATTTTTATCATTTTACAATACATGGTTGTATAATGTGATCCTTAGTGCTACCCACAAAAAAGCTAAATTTATATGCAGTGAATGGGTGAATGAATAATAAGTCATAAAAACAAAACTATTTTTCATGGTGCTGAGAATGAGAAACCTGAAGGAAGAAGCTGTTCTGTAGTCTGGTGGTATAGAAGCGGATGATTCTGTATCTCTTGCCAGACGGCAGCAGGGTAAACAGGCTTAACATAACAAGTATTGTATTGTATTAATGTGATACAATTATAGCTAATCATTTGTGCACCAGTAAACAAAAACCAAACAGCCAAGAGTTTCATGTTGTGGCTAGTTATTTACGTTATTAATTAGCTACACAACGGTAAAACATTATCAATTGATTTTATGGCCACTTGGGGACAGTATAACATGTTGTAAATACAACATGTTAT
>JAJHUR010139698.1:1071-16146 GCA_027495735.1 Lutjanus campechanus
CTTATCCCTGCTGTGTAAGCCCCCACAGGGGAGATAGAGCTGGGTGGAGAGGAGAGATGTTATCTTTACCTCCAGCCATCTCCACCACCGTTTCAAATGAGTGCCAATACCAGGGATCCATGCTGTGTTTTGAACAGTGTTGTCCGGTGTAACTGTACGTGGTTTCCTGTGTCACTCGCTACCAGATCCAGCTCCTCTTTATCAGTGACACCCTGACAGAGAAACAGAGGCCTATCTGCAGCACCTCCGGGCTGGATGGGCCAGGCACGCTCAACCCTCCTCCCTGACAATTCATACTTATAGGGTTGCTGTAAATAATTTACCTGCAAGCTCTTGTTTTGTATGTGTGTTACTGCTGAGCACTGAGGATGTTTCTCTTGGGATCAATCCAGCAAATAGAAGCTGGTCAGTGTGTCTGATGCAGCAGAACTTACTATAGATGGGAGCGGCAGCTGGATTTAATATGTACTGATTAAAATATTTACTGATAGAGGCTGACGGGGAGTGTCAGAAAGCATTTGTGATTTATAGAAAAACACCAGTGGGTATTATAGACAATTATTATAATTTTTTTTTTTTTGACAGACCATTATCTATGTTGTTTTTCTTTTTCTTTTTAGTTTTTTGTTTTGTTTTTCTTAAAGTTACAACAGATAGTTTAAGTGGTTATGAAACAGTCTCAGTTTAATACTAATGCCTCTATATGATGTTACATTTTGTGGTTATTACTTTAGTGCTTTTCTCCACAGGGGCCTCCAAAATCCTTATAGTAGCTTTAATTCAAGTTTTACATATATAGGATATCCTGCCTCATTTACATATCATTGTCATAAGTGTTTAATAACAACATTTGAGGAATTATTGCAACATTATCAGATATATCAACATTTCTTTTACTTTCTTATATTTCTATTGGCATCAGCCCCAAAAATCCAGTATTGGTTGGGCCCTAAATATAATAATTAAGTCAAAGAAAGTAAAGTTAATCATGTAGAAATAAATACAGAAACTTCTCCTGAGCTGGTGTTGTGACTAATGAAACACAGAATTACAAAGCTGAATTACCTAGGGAAAAAATACAAAATTTTACAAATTTTCATCTTTCTGTTGTAAATACCGTTTACCGCTGAGTTTTAAAATATATTTAAAGAATTACCATTGTTGTTAACCTCAGAGTATATTTGTGTATGACAGTGATATTTAAGTCTAAATCAAATGGACTCACTTTTGGTCAAAGGCTCTCTTCGGTTTGGACTGAGCAGAGGAGATGCTGGGATCTGTGTCCATTGCGTCCATTATCGGCGCAGCTGCTGACTTTCAAACGAAGCCTCCTGCTGTATATTCATATGCGACTGCTCTGCGGTGTCTGCAACTCAGCACTTTCCGCCGTTCGTCAACGAGGAGGCATTTAAACGACCAAATTCACCCAAATCGTGTAGGCGTGGAGCGCTGGTTTGTGTTTGGTGCGCAGACGGACTCTCCTCCCTGCGACTTTGTGCTTGTTGATGATGTAAACGGCTGCAGGACACGCACATCCAGCCTCTTTTCACACACTCGTCCTGCAAAACTTTTAGCTTTGAACGTGTAGATTGTGTTATCAGAGGCGCACACATGTGCCAGGGGCTGCACGTCTGCGTAATTTGTTCAGGAGGAGTTTCCCGATGACTCAGTCAGTCAGTGACCAGGACTGTTCTCTATGTTCATTCAGAGTTAAATGTCTCAGCAGGGGCTGATGTAGAGAAGTATTCAGTATATTCACCTTCAGAGTTTCAGATTCATATATTTCCATCTAGCACCAACTTTTTGTATAATTATTTTGAACTACAAATGTTCTGGTGGTGGCAGTTGGGGTGAGAAGCCATCTTTTAGGTAAAAAAACAAACAAACAGCTGTCTGAAGTAGACCTGCCTCTCTAAATCCACCCCTGCATTTCAGATGTTTGAATAAGTCATTTGCCTTCAGTTTCACCAAAAGCTGCACTGAACATGCACAAAAGTATTGTCAGCAACATATAATTAAAGTATCAAAAATGAAAGTACAAACTTAAATTGCAAACATATTGTCTGGTGAAAAACATCTGCAACGTAGAAAACATATGTGAAGTAGAAACCATAAGTTAATGATCTCTGTGCTGCATTCAGGTGCATGTGATTCAGAAACTGGCAGGTTTCATGGTCTCCTTGAAGAGAAAATTCATTGTTTTATGTTATTATTGTGGTGGAAAGTAATACATTTACTCAAATACTTTAGTACAATTTTGAGGTTTTTACCTGTGTTTCCATATTATGCTACTTTATACTTACAGAAAAACATACAGGAATTTAGTGGAGTCAAGTTTCTTTTCTCATTAATTTAACCTAATTAAATTACATTAAACAGAACAAACAGAACACTTCAGAACTTATGACTGAACACTTGTTGGTTCAACTTAATATCTTAAACTTACTTAACATGTTTTCATCAAGTTTATTTCACTGGAAAAGTTTATTTGTTTTGAATCATTACAAAATTATCTCAACCTTTTTTGATAACTTTGTAATAATTTTGAGGTTTGGACTGATGGCTGGACAAAACAAACATTGTAAAGGCGTCAGTTTGGGCTATGGGTCATTGTGACAGCAATTCTCTGAATTTTACAAACCAATCAATTACTCAAGTAACATTTTCAATGCAGAACTTGTAACAGAGCTTTTTTTTTTAAAGTGCGATAATAGTACTTTTATATAATTAAAGCATCTGGATAATTTCCCCATCAGTGGTTAAATTATTATCTATCATAATATCTAATGCAGCTGCATTTCACTGTTACAGTTTGTCAAGGTGGAACTAGTCTGAAGTTTTTATTATTATTATTATTCACTGGACTGGATAAACCGACACTGCAGGTAGTTCAGTCTCTTTTAATGTATTTCTTTATGATAAGACAGTCAGTGTTTAAAATATGAATCTGTAAAGTCACTATAGTGCAATAAAGTACAACATATCTCTGAAACATGGTGGAGTAGAACTGCTTTCCAAGAACACACATTTCTTGTAGATAAACACACAACACACACAAACACACTCTTGAAGTTTATGCAACTGACCACAGGCTGTTTCTGATGTCTATCTGTTTAGCCAGAGGTTAAACACACTGACCCGCTGATAACCTCGACGACCAAACCTTGTTTTAAACTGCAAGGACGAAGATGAGCACATTCTTGTCAGTCAACTGGAGACACTTTTGGGACATTTAAACATTCAATAGTAGGAGTTAAACACAAATAAAGCTATTTTTATTCATGCTGTCCTACAGTGCTACATTATTCAAATGACTGACTTAGTAAATATAGACACATTGTCTGTAATAATACAATTAAATTTTATGATAACATAGCTATTTATATCTTGTATGTATTTCTGCTTGACTTGCTTGACATTTAAATGATTTAAATCTCAGTGTGATATAAAGTGACCTCTTCAAGCTAAATGTTTGCTGCATATAGAATAGGATTAAGGCCAGGTATAATTCTCTAATGCATAGTAATAATAATAATAATAATAATAATAATAATAATAATAATGATAATAACAATCTTCCTCTGATGATTTTTTCTTATACCTGACACTAACAGGAAATGTTTTATTTTTATTTATTTATTCTTTATATTTTGACTTAACTCTCAAAAATTTGACTTTTATCCTCACTTCTTTTTTCCCTTATGCCTGGCCCTAATACTCTTCCATCTCTGTTTGACACTTGACCTCTATGAATATGATCAGAGTTCGGTCTCATATGTTTTTATTACGTTGAGGTCCTTCTCAACGTTTTGTTTCCTCTGTGATGCTCCAGATTTTGGGTGTATCTTCCGAAACTCTGCAGCGATCTCCAGCGCTGTCAGATTCTTTGTCTCGGGGACGTTGAACTTCACAAACAGCCCGGCGCCGAGGCAGAAAAACAGGAATATGAGAAAACAAAAGTAATCCAGATACTTCTGGAAAAGAAGTATTTTAGAGGACATTTAGTACAGTTGTCAGTGTGAGTGATGCATTCACTTGAATAACTGGTGGCACTTTGTTTGAAGGGGTGTGCATAGGTCTGTCATTACACTGTCATAACCATATCATGATACCTGCAATGAATATGAAGGAGACTTTAAGAATGTTTAAGACTGTTGTCATTATGTGTCATTCAGCCAAATATGTCATTTTTAATATGAAGTCGAAATTGTTTGAGGTGTCTTTGTTATGACAACTTGGCATTAATCAAGACAACATAACATGCCCATGTCCGTGAATGTTCTCATTCAACCAGTCCATGTCTCATGTCCATGTCTTTTCATGACAACTTGATTGTGGCATTTAAAAAAAAAAACTTAGCTTCATGTTTAACATTACATTATACTACCATTTGTAATTGGATTTGACACTGGCTCTCATGAGAACGTGGTATTTTCCTTGACCTCAAGTAAAACTGATATAATTTAGCTTACAGAGTTCACTGATATGGTTTTCTTGCCTGGTTTGGCACCTGGCACCTCACAGCTGAGTCAGCTAATTAGGTGGCTAGCTCCACAGTTAACCAAGCTAACTAGCTAATGCCAGCTACAGATAACAGCAGACAATGGTTAGCCTCCTTAGCATCAAGTAAAGTTGCTAACTACCATCTGTTACTCAGCTAACTCTTTGAGCTTAATCACCTTGGTACTGCACTATGTTGTCAAACTGATTATGTCAAGTTCTCATAACAAAGACACTAACAGATTATTTTGCACTGGTTAACATCAACTTGTCACAAGAAGAAAACATTACTGGTTTGGTTTGATTTTAAGTTGTCAAACAAATACATCTCAAACAAGTTTGCATTAAAATGACATAAGAGTGGTCATTAATGTTATAAACCTTTATAAAGACTCCTTCATGTTCAGGACAGGTGTCATGACATGATTATGACAGCGCAATGATAGTCTTACACACACTCCTTCAAATAAAGTGTTACCAGATCATCTCTTGTATGTGTCTACAGGCTTTTAGTTAAAAAAATATGCCCAATGTTACCAAGACAGTGATGTGCTTACCACTATGGTCGGGAAGACCATTCCCAGCACAAACAAGCCTATCCAGTTAAGAGTGCAGGCGATGATGTATCCAGCTGGTTTGAATGACTGAGTAAATAGTTCCCCCGGAAGAGGAGCTGTTACTCCAGCTGAGGGTCAACAACAAAAGATTGTATACATTGCAGAGTTAATCGTCACTGATTCAAAGAGGGAATACTGCAAATGGATAAATAGCAAAGATCTGGAGTGAAAAACGTACATGGTCCGCTGGCAAAAAAGAAAATAAAGAAGAAAATGAGGACCATGCTGCAGTATGGCACCCAGGAGATGTGAGTCTGTGAAGAAAAAGAGTTTAAGAGGGACTTTAGTTGCTCCACTTGTCATGTTTTTAGCATCACAATATAAAGACATATGAGTCTGGTTTTGTGTTGACTCACTTGCAGGTACAGTGTGATGGTGAGGAGTATCAGTGTCAGTGACATTCCCATGTATCCTCTGAACAACAGGACTTTTTTGCCAACATTCTCGACAATCATGAACTGCAGCATCAAAACACAGTTTCAGCAATTAACCACAAGAGGGAGCTCTAACTACATATTAGGACTGAGAGAGCTTTCATGATAATTATCTGGCAGTAGAACATAAAGCAGATATAAAATATGATGGGATATTAGTAAAATGGAACTTACACAGGTTATAGAGGTGACCAACTCACACAGCCCGGTTCCCAAGGCTGTGTAACTTAACTGGTGTTCTTGGATTCCTGCCGTATGAAACACTTCATAAGAATAAAAGTACACCTGGAGAGAAGTATTTGAATAAGAACCAAATTACATGTCTATTTGTAAAGCCCCCAAAGGCATGATCGCATTTTTAGTTTTGAGTTAAACATGCACGGCAGGCTTCAGAGCAGCAGAGCAGAGACAAGAGGGTAATGATGTGTTGTTATTTCACAGTAAATATCATCATCTCGCTTAAAGTAGGATTTAAAGGTGCAGTAAGCAATTCTGGAGAAAGATGATTGATTGTAGAGTCTCATTCAAAGGTTGACAAATCATCAACTCTTTGGAGTGGTGGCTTGAAGAGTCTCTGAAGTCCTGAAATTCTTGTGTTTTTACAGTGAGACTCAACAATCAACTCTTCCCATCATGGAATAGATTTTCTAAAGCCTGAAAACAGAGCAGTATATTATGCTTATTACGGTTATTATAGAACTTTTGCTCAATTACACCAAAAATAAACTGCCAGCCCCAGCAAAAAGGTTGTTTTTTAAACATCAATGCCAACTTGAGCTTAGTTTTGTTTGTCTAAAATGTAGCTGATCAACTTAATCAAATATACTTCCAAAATGTCCAAAATGTAAAAAAAAAAAAAAAAAAAAAAAAAAGGTAATGTAGTAATCGTAAAGTAAAAGACAGTTTTAAGCACTCACATGTACGTAGAAGTATGTGAAATCTCATCAGCTTTCAGTTCCCTGATGACAACCAAAAGACTGCTGTTTTTTCATCTTCATCTTTTTTTTAAAAAAGCTATAAAATCTTTCGTTTGACATTATTGCTCATTTTTAACAATTTCTCAGCAGATGAAACATCCATAATTAACTTGATTAATGTTTGATTAATATCATAAAATGATATGGCTTAAAAGACCTCCCTCCATTTATATTTGATTACTACCGGAAACTTAAAACTAAAAAATTATTAACTGCAAGAACTATTAGTTCATTTAGATATTTTAAATTTACTGGGGTTTAGCAGACTCTTAAGGTCTGGATTTTTGTGATTCTTCTTTCCTTTTATTTGTTTTACATTTTAATTTATTTCAACTTATTTTTATACTATGAAGTATATTTACAACATTTATAACGAAAACTGTTACATGTACAATATATTCTATGTAATGTATGCATTGAATTGTTGAATTGTTGTTTGGGACATGTTTGAAGATTTTGACTTTGTTTTACATTTCACTTAACAATTAGACAAATGTACAAAAAAAAAAAAAGTTAACATGGAGCCAGGGTAGCTGGTACTTTTTGGATGGCCGCAGGCCGCCCATCCCAGGGCCTTGTTCTGCTGGAGGTTTTTGCTGGTTGAAAGGGAGCTTTTCCTTGCCAATGTCACCTCAGTGCTTGCTTGAAACTGTTGGGCCTCTGTAAATTATTTTATAAAGGGTATGATCTAAGTGCCCTGAGTCAGCCTCTGGTATGATTTGGCACTATGTGAATAAAACTGACTTGATTTAACCTTGTCCTAAGCTAACCTACTCCTGGGTTTAGCTTCATATTCAACAGACACACATGAAAGTTGTTGTTTCTTTCTTGTTATCGAAGACTTTTCCAGAAAGCAAATAAGCATGTTTCCAAAAAGGTCAGATTCCAATCAAATCTTCTTAGACTAATACACCTGACTTTAAAGTTTAACAAAAGCATATCCTGTAAAAGAAATATTTTTATTTACAGCCTCATTATAGTCACATTCTATACATACTGTATATATATTAACACACCAGACATATAGTCTCAACACATAAACTATCAACAGGCCTCATGTTGATCATTCACTCTGCTCACTAGACCAAATCTAAAAAGAGGTAGAGACTACTGTATGCCAAAGTACAGTGAACACTTATAATCTTATGTTGCAAGTGTTGAGTGTGTTTCGTATCACTCACAGCGTTGATACCACAGAGCTGCAGTACGGTGAAGGTAACGAGGACGGTGATGAGCTGCCAGCGAACTGTTGGGTTCAGAACCAGCTCCATCACTGAGTGGGTGTGTATGCCCTGCAGGGCAGCTTTCTCCTCCAGCATCTCCCCAATGTCGAGGCTGTGGTCCTTCTTGCCCCACAGCCTCCTTAATGCTGTGAGAGTATGACAGAACAGATCAAGGTGGTTATAACACCATAGATTATTAAAACAAACATGAAAAAAGCCCAAATGAAGCCAAAAATGCTTCGTCTCACCTTTCTCACAGGCCTGGCGGTCTCCTCTGTCCAGCAGCAGGAACTTGGGAGACTCTGGCAGGAAGGGCAGGGTGGAGAGCTGAAGTAACGCCGTGAAACCATTGAACCCGAGCAGCCAGGGCCACAACTCCTGTGTACCAAGTAACTCCCTGGAAGACCAACATCATCTTCAGCATTGTGTAACAACTGAGTTATCACAGTGCAGTAATGCACACAAACACTAACTGACCCATGTTGTGAGCAGTTTCATTTCTTTCTGAGAATAGAAAGAATTCAAATGAATGGCATTCATAGCAAGAACAGCACGACAGGTGGGAGGAAAACGTATTTTTGATTTTGGGGTGAATTGTCCCTATAGCTTTCACCAAGCGCCATTATCAATTTGCCTAATAATTTGGTTTATGACATTCACACCAGCCTCAGCTGTAATGTGTGTTTAGTTCTAATTAGTAAAACATAACATGCTAACTATTGCAAGATGGTGAGCATAAATGTGAGCTTACACCTGCCAAAAGTCAGCAGGCTTACATTGTGATTGTTAGCAATAAAGTCCAAATGATGTATTGGCTGATCGACATTAACGACTCAATATTGGCCTATCACAGCTATATAAGTATATAGCATATTGTCTGATATTCACCTTTATAAAAACTTTTTTTAACATAATATAAAGCAGATTGTTTTTAGTTGTTAGCTTTATTGGGAGTATTTTATGTGTACCTGATGGGTTTTCTTAACACAGGCTGAATATATAATATTTAGAACGATTAAAAATTCCAGTGAAAGTTTACAATTTTAGTGTCCTATTATTTTGGATTTTAATTGTAAAATGTCCTGCCTCAATCACATATCTTTGTCACAAGTAAACACTTGAGGGATCATTGCAAAAAAATGCGTGTATGTATACAGTCTGTATTCTGTATATTATATTCTGTAAAAAGAATATCGGCCAATATATCGACTTTGGAGTTTGTTTGTTTTTTACTCCCTGATATTGGTCTTGGCATCTGCCCAAAATCCAGTGTCTGTCAGGCCCTGGCTTGCATGTTAGCATACTGATGCTAGCATTTAGTTCTAATAGCCTCATACCACAGGTTTAGTTGTAGACTCTTAGACAGACAACCCTACAGCCGACGTTGTATCTCCAAAACATGGCAACCCACATCAAAACAAAATGGCACTATTTTTGATTTTGGTTCGAGCTGTCCCTTAAAGATTTTGTCTATATTGCCCCTGCCACAGGCAGGCCATCATGGGCCTTTAGGACAGTTCTGTCCACATGTGAGCTTTCATTTGAACCAACCACCACCTGACCTCTTACTTGACTTTCCACAGTATCAGTGACGGCGGTCACCTCACCTGATCCCCAGCAGCTGACCAGAGAACTTCCCCAAGGAGACAAACATAGCAACGCTCACACCAATCATCCCTCGCAGCCTCTTGGGGGCGCATTCAATAAGGTACATGGTGTGAGCTGAGAGACTGACTCCTGGAGGCATACACAAGGGAATCATACATTTTGAGAAGAGTCAATAATGATCAATAAATGGGTGACGTATGGCCCAGGGACCTTAGAGATGTAATAGTGACAAGTATAAATAGAAATCGATTGTCTGTTAACGTTAAATGGAGAGTCAAGAGTGATGAAGCAGCCATCTATGAAGAAATTAAAGAAAAAAGACAGATGTAATGGGTTTCCTCATACAGTAGGTTCACCTGCATTGAAGCCATAGAGAATTCGTCCCACCATGATCATCTCAAAGGACATTGCAGTTCGGCTCAAGAGCATCAACACAGCTCCAATTATGGCCACAATATTGTTCAACAAGAGGCATTGTTTTCTGCAGGGAAGCAGGGAGACAGAGACTTCAGTGTTAAAGCCTGAAGGCATCATTAAAAAATAGAAAAACAACAGATAAAAGTTTAATTTTGTTTGTCTTTGATGGTGCAGTGTTAATTAAGGTAGGGTCTTTTCCTTTTTTTCACTGACCTCCCATATTTTGTGATCACTGGAGCAACCACCAGTGACCCCAGTAACCCCCCGATACAGTAAATAGACACAGTGAAGGACCAGATGAGAGAAACCTGCCCCTGATCCAAGGAGACGTTGTATCTCTGCTGACATGTTTTGTTCACCAGCTCCTTTATAAACTGCAATTATCACACGCACAGTTAGTCTCATTTGCAGTTATACCAGCATAATGTTGAGATTTATAATGTTTTCTTTTCATAATGGTATGTTTTATGCAAAGGTGGTGCCCATTCAGTCCATCGAGAGCTGGTCATCTGGTTGGCGTTGACGTTGGACAGATATCTAAATAGCTTTTTTCTGCTTGAGGAAAGTTTTAAAAATATAAAAACTCCATGATTCAAAAATTCATAATAAAGAGTCATAACTGTTTGCAGTTTGAGGTGTTCTGTCGACAGTATTACAGATGTCTCTTTAATGGTGGCCTGTGGGAGAAAATGCTTTTTTGGGCCGTGGGGAATTTTCCGCTGTAATGCCACATGTGGCCAATGGGAATAAATTGGCGGCAAGGCTGAGCAGTAATCCCCTGTGTAGGTCTATTATATATGTGTATGACTTGGACTTGAGGATGAAATGATTAGAATTTGATTAAACTATGATTTGGACATAATTCAAGAATTAATTCACTAATTATGACAGAATTACACATAAATATCCACAAGGATAAATTGATGAGACAATGACTTGAAGAAGTGAAGACAGCATGTTTCTCACTGGAAATTATTCACAGGAATTATACATGTCAAAAAATACACTTAATATCTTTTATCAAATTCCTTCAAAAGTCTTCACTACTGTACGAGATGAGTCTCGACAGACATGGATGTAAACTGTAGCTTTAGAGACTGGCAGAGACATGCAACTGTGAGGCAGTAATTCTTTTCATAATTAAGTTGTATCATGTTTTCTTCAAATAATGTTAAGTTTTTATTATGTTTTCTTGTCCCATCATGTTTTCTTTTCATAATATTAAGATTTATAATGTTTTCTTTTCATACAAGTTGTTCCATACAGTTGTCTTTACTATGATGTTTTTGTAGTTCTACTTACAGCAGAGGGGGAAGTCATCACAGATATACCGTATCCATATTGAAATGTCCCACCGATGCCAGAGATGAAAATGGCAGCGATTACAAGAGGATAGTTAAGCTGCAAGAATTGAGCATGTGAGCAGTTACAATGGCAAACATACATTTTTATATTTTTTTTGTTAGATCATCAAATTCCACATTTCATTTAACACATGTCCAAAAGCTTACATTTGTCTTTGCTGAAATGTTTATGTTGGTTTTGTTGCCCTTGTAATCTGCAGCACTCACTCAGAGCATTGAATTAAAAGTACTGTTTGTTTATTAGAGCTTATTCTGAACCTTCATACTAAAAGAACAAAACAGTGAGGCAGACACACAAAATAATCTTAAATATTACTTACCAGAAGTGTTAGATACTGTGGCATTGTGGAGTCTGGTCTGTCTGTCAGTAGTCTTTTGAAATCATTCAAATGTTTAACTGGTTAAACATTAAACCAAAGGCATTTAACTCTGCACTGAAATGAGTAACTTTCTATTCAGGGCAAAGATAATATCCGAAGGCAACACACCAACCACCAGAATTGGCAACTGTGTGTGTGTGTGTGTGTGTGTGTGTGTGTGTGTGTGTGTGCGTCACTTACTTAGGCTATGCCCAATGATGATGGAAGACTTTGGACAGACACTATTGGAGAAAGTTATTTATTGCCTTGCCCTGGCATGGCAGGGCATGACATGAATGGGAATTAGGCCTCAAACCTAAATCTTTGAGGGACGTTTTTTTTCTTGTTTATAGTAAATATTCCAAGATTTAAAGAGAAGATTTAAATACTTTAGGTTACAGGGATTCTTGAAGAGCCAAAGAAATGGACACTGTAACATCCTGGAAAAAGAATACATTTTTAATGATGGCGTAATTCTGCACAGTCATTAACAAGAACTCCCCACGGTTTACAGGGTACAATCAGGTATTACATCACATTGAGAAACTAGAGGAGTGCACTCAGTAGACTACAGATCTCCTCCAGGCAACAGATGGTGAAGCACCTACTGAAATGCCACCACAACTGCCATATGCAACCAGCAGAGATTTGAAAAGTCTTAAATAAAGTGTCTCTGTATTAGCATAGTCTCAGTTTTCTTTAACACCCCATTTACCCCTGGTATTAAAACGTGATCTGTACCTGGTTCAGTTATTCAGATTGATGTACGGATTGTGTTTATACCTACATAAGATATAAACACAATGCAAGTCAGACTACCTCCTATACGTGTGTGATTCCAGTGAATAATTTCCAGCTAGAAACATTCTGCCTTCACATGCAGACTATTTTTTACAGAGGAGTACGGAGGACTGAATGTTTTGATGTCACAGTGAAGTTGACCTTTGACCTTTTGGGCATGAAATGTCATCACCTCATCATTTAATCTTACTAGAAATGTATGTGTAATATTGTCATAACTTGCAAACAAATTCTTGAGTTATGGCAAAAAATGTGTTTAGCGAGGCCACTGTGACCTTGACCTTTGACTTTTGACCTTTGACAAACAAAATTAGCTTATTTTAGCATACAGTCAATGTATGTGGAGTAAAAACAACGTGCTGGACTTTTCTTGTGTGTCAAGTCTTCAGTGTAACCTGCAGAGATGAGGGAAAGGAGATAAAATGTGTTACTTGGTGAGTTTTACAAGTTCTGGTAGGTAGATTTTAAATTGGACAGAACCAGGCTAGCTGTTTCCCCCTGCTTACAGTCTTTGTGCTAAGCTAAGGAAACCAACTGCTAGCAATTAGGAGTGGAATCTTATCTAACTCTTTGCAAGAAAATGAATGAATGTATTCCTCAAAATGTCAAACTATTCCTTTAAGATACAGGAGGTCTTTTGAACTAAAAACAGAAACCTCCTACGCCAGTATCACTCTGAGTCCGGGAGATTGTGTGGCAGATGTCACAACGCTGACCTCCAGGAAGGACCTGGTTACGGCTGTCCTGCATCGTCTCCGGGAGGCGGAGGCTTCGCATGACAACACACTCCAGTCCAGACAGACCACTGAGAGATGGAAACTTCTAAAAAGCTGTCACGAAGACTGTTTTCTGGAGGAGATGAAAGTCTTAGTAGCTGCCGGAGAGGCTCAATTTAATGCTTGACACAAACAGGACAGCTGACACTGCGTGACAGCAGAGGCATTGTTAGAATTTTTACAAATCATCTGTAGCAATTTATACACACAACCCATAACCATACTGAAATGTTTCTAATGCTGCACAAATGCCACTGCACTGAGCAAGCTCATCAGTCTGATCAGGAATCACTGATGCATTCACAGAAGCATCATTATTAAGTGACACTTCTGAGTGATAAAGATCATTCAAGAGACTGATTTAACACGGATTTGACTATTGTAGACTGATGTGACATGATAAAGCTAAATGCAATACCACAGTCACAGAGTATGGTAATCCATCCGATATTCCAGTTTGGAGCCAAGTGGTGGTGAACTGTCAGACCGATCAACACTGCCATCACTAAAGCCATGCTGCTGGCTAAGACATGCAAAAAAAAAAGAAAGAAAGAAAAGCTAATATTTATGACTGTTTCCTTGTGCAGGTCAAGAGAAAAAAACTGTGAAACTTTCATAATTACTGATTGTTCTAAAAGGTCCAGCATGTAAGACTTTCATAATATAATATTCATAAGCAGTGTTGAGAACATGTTACTGTAATTCCAACACCTTTGGCAGTTACTTGTATGTAACTAATTACTTTTTCTAATTAATACAATTACAATTACTGAAATTTAAATGGGCTCATTACTTTTGTCTCAAAATTGTAGCGTATTCCAATACAGTTTATTGCACAGATTTTCTAATTCATGACCTAACATCACTCTACCTCACGATTGCACAAGACAATTCAGGCAATGTGAGTTTCATCATAGTATAGTATAAACTGTTCATTCTATAATTATTTATTAACTACTATAGTAACCCTACGACCGGTGATAATGGGTACAATGACAGATAAAAATTTGAACGTCGTAACTTGCTTTGCCAAATAACTAATGGTGCATTCCATCTGAACTCTTCCCAGGTGAAGGTTTCAACTGGACAGCTCCTGAAGGGGGAAACTTTTTTTAAACGGCTTTCATGTTTTTATGGCCTTATGTTATCAGGTCATTTGATTGCTGTAAACATGATATCTCAAGGTTCAGGTTACAGGGACAGTGATTTTTGGCCACTGCTCAAGACAGGTTAGCTTCACTGTGACATAATAACGTTCAGCTCTGTCCTCCTCTGTAAAACTAGACTCAGTGAAGACAGCATGTTTCCCACCGGAAATTATTCACTGGAATCACACAAGTATAACGAGAACTTCCATTTTACCAAAAATAAATTCATTCAAAGTTACAGATGAATATAGTGGTAAGTTCCATATTAAAGTGAGTCTGGACAGACACGGATATAAACTGGTCGGTGGAGACTTAACACTGCAATACTGCATTAATTCTATTTTTTGACTGCTCTGTTTTATTCTACCATTGGCAGCTGACTTATCACTCTTCATAACCGGGGCTGCAAATAATCAACAACTCCTCCAGATTGAAATCTTGCATCAGCTCGGGACAACGTATGAGGGGTCATATTAATGTTGGCAGAACTTTTTCTCTACTGGTTGCATCTGGCAGAAGTGGTGGCATTGCAGTAGGTGCTTCACCATCTATTGACTGATGGGGTTCTGCACTCTGCTGAGTGCACTTTGTTTGTTACTTCATGTGTTTCATTAAATCAGTTGTACACACAGTACTGGCCATGTTCTATCTGTGGGCACGTTGCTGTGGTGTTTGTATATACAAAATACAGTGTAATGTGTTGTTATTAAGCACAACTAAGTTTTTTCCAACTTGTTAGACTGGAATGCAGTCAAATGAAAATAAGAAGTGTTGTACTGTTGTAACCTTAGAATGAGCTGTTTATATCTATAGAGAGTGTGGGTCTTCTTTCATGGAGGTCGCCATGTTGC
>JAJHUR010139701.1:0-13752 GCA_027495735.1 Lutjanus campechanus
CCGGCTGCCCTGTAAGTACACTGTTGTCTGAGTTAAATGTAATCCATTGTTAGATCCAGTTCAGTGTTTTGCAGAGATTTCGTCTTTAAAATTCCTGTCACACGATTTCTATTACTTGGAAGAAACCATACTCCAGTCCTCCACTGCTCATTAGGGTTTATATCTATTTACATTAATCTTAAATTCCCCATGACTGCATCCTGTTGACACCAATCTACCAGTGACACAGAATACTCCTAACAACCTGTGCTGTCCCACCCACAGATAAAGTAATCGATCACTGAAAAAGTATGAAACTGCAAGCATCTGCCTCATCTGTGGAAAGAATTCATTATAATTATTTTATTTATCTATATTCTGAAGGTTTTGCACAGGGGTTTGTTCATCTTTCATTCATAGTCTGCTTTATAGAATGTTTTATTCATGAAAACATACAAAATTGTTGTTTTTTTTAATGGCTGGTGGCAGATTTTTTTTTTCTATTTATGCTGTGATAAAAAGAGATATCCAAAATTCCCTTGTTCAAAACTTTTAACTTTAAATGTCACCAAAATGAAACAAGAATTTGGAACCTGGCTTTATCAGTGTTCAGAATTCTGCTCTGGATTTTTGTGCATCTTTAATTCTATAATATCTTCTTTGCATATTCAAACATAAAATTTCAGAAAACTTGAACAGAAGATTATCGTGTGTAAATAATCAGTTGGGGAATTTTTATAACGATATCTGTAATTTTAGTGTCCTCTTAAAGGAGCAATGTATAACAATTAAGTGTCCAAAAATTAGTGCTGCAGCCCATATAGTGAGTTTGAGCCATAGAGGGCATATTGAATAGGTTGAAATCCAATTTAATAGACCATTTATGGTTGAAGTGAGTTGTTTCCCCCTCCTCCACAGACCTAAAGAAGATCAGGAGGGCTGCAGGAACACTGCATGAGTCTGTTGATGTTGACAGGGAGGGAAATGCTTATATCTACCAAGTAATGAAGAAATCTGGTATTCTTATCAAATCAAATCAAATCAAATCAAATTTTATTTATATAGCGCCAATGCACAACAAAGTTGTCTCAAGACACTTTACATATAGAGTAGGTCTAGACCACACTCTGTAATCATATTTTCATGATCTGGAGTTTTACCCTTGGTAACTTTGCTGTATTTAAACATTACCACTGTCACATGTCAGTGATCATTCTGTGGTCTCTCTCTCTGTGTCTGTGTCTCTGTTAAACCAAAGTGTGAGAGCTGGTGGACTCCTTGGACCACTGGGACCGATGAGCTCGCCCATTCTGGCTCCACTGTTGCCCACTCAGGAGCTCTGCTAATTAATCAGTTGCTTGGCAACATCTGGCATGGATATAATTTATGGCAAACAGTCTAAACACCTGTTATGCTGAGACGGGAATGGGTGGAAGTTGAGTTATTGTGCAGCCCATCAGGCCCCCTCACACAGTGTAAATATCTGGCAGCAAAATTGAGTTTGACAGGGACATTTACATATTCAGACCTCCCTTGCTCTGGATTTGAGCAGCCGATTTGGTTCCTATTGTAAATGAACACAATAGCCTCAAGGATGTTTCAACTCCAGTCTTATTTTTACATTTTCCACCAGCATCACTTCATCAGATCACACACGCTGCACACCCGTTGTGGTTAAACGAAAAGCATGCAAAACATTTATGCTAGCACTGCTAAGATAAATAGAAGCTTTGTGGCTTCAGAAATGTTTCCCTCACATCCTCATTAATCCCTCACATCATATTCAAACAAAGCTGAACAACAAGGCAGAGATTTCCAGAGGGGACCTCCAATTATTGCCAAGCTTTTCCTCCACAAAATCCTCAAGTAGCTTGCTTTTACCTGCAGGGACATGGCAGCCATCCAGGGAATCGTGTTGTCTCACATTTTGCAGAATGCTCCCCTGGCGTCTGTCTGTTTGTAAAAAAGAAAGATAGTATGTGCCCCCTGTATGGCACTCAACCTGACTTACTCTAAACAAGAGGCTGCTGTTTTATAGAGACCTCAGAGCGACACATTGTTGAATCTGTCAGGTGATCCCTCCCTTTGTTTCCTGTTTCTATATTAAACTTGCATGTGTTAACTGTGAATTCAGGGCATTTTAGTCTTTTATTTACATCTAAATTTACATTTCTTTGAATGTTCTTTTCTTTTTCTGTCTCCTTCAACATCCTCGCAGAAAGAGGACCTTGTGCTTAGCCAGGATGGATTGTACGCTGCAGTCTTCCTCAGTGAGCTCTGAGGAACTCGTTCATTATAGCCCACTAAATAAATCAAGAATCCATTAATTGCATTTCACAGCAGTCATGATCCGCAAATTAGGAATCAAGGAGCTCATTTTGTGAACGCGACTGTAATTGCATGGTAGTCACAAATGCAATTATTCCAATCCTTTCTGCTCTGATTCTTTGCCAGTTTTTGCTCTTTCTGTCAATTTCCCAATGTGCTATCATCTCTGAGGGTGTTTTATTTGTTTTGACACCATCCACAAAAAAAAAAGCTTAATAATGATAACAAGGCCAGAGAGAGAAAGAATAACATAGTGTCGTTTAAAATAAATATTTTTTTTCAGAGCAGTGCTCATTAAGCAGCTACGAAGATAGATCCGTTTCTATTTTCTCTCACCACCAGAGGCTGCCTACACCTCCTGACATCTTCAGCCGTGGTGTGAAGGCGGTCTTATTCTGAGTTTGCCGATCAGTCAGCAACCGAACTGCTGTTTGGACATTCTCCCTACTGTAGAGAAAAGCTGTTCCTACCCTGGCATGTGCAGAGATGTTGAGTATTTCTAAAAACATAGAGATGTCCAATATTCTACAAACCAAAGTAATAACATCCCTGGTGAATATGCCAGTGTCTTAAGCCTTAGAAGTGACTTTGAGACAGTCCTATAGGTGTCCAGCTTCATCTAAAAAAGAATCTTCTGTTTTGTGAAACATTCAAAAACGCCTAAGAAGCTTTTTTTGCAGACAGTAAATTTGAGGACAGGGATAGCCAAAACATGTCTGCTCAAATGAATTCAAATTCACATTTCTTCACTGTGAGTGGTCAGAGTGTCGTCCTAGCCATCTGTTTATGTTTATGGCATCCCTCTGTGTGCCATCACTGTTGAACTCTCCATATAGTAAGGCTTAGGCAGACAATCAAAAGTTGTATTCTGTCCAAGGAATTCTGGTATGATGCATATGTAAATATGAGAAAAAGGAGAGGGGACAGGTGAAATATGTGCAAATGTTTAACATTCACAGCACAAAGGCACATTCAGGAAGTTTTCTTTGGTACAACTCCACCACCTCCCTGCGCCCTGTAAAGTTTGTCAGTGAGCTCTTTGATCTGCAGGTTATATGATGCACACATTTGCATGTTTCTATGTGCCAACTGTATTTTTTTTCCATTGTCGCTTGGCAAAAAAAAAGTTTATTATGCAACCATCATTACTGCTATCCTGTCACCTCTGTGACATTAACCCTTTCCTTGTTTTCAGTCTGTGTTGTCACAAAACAGCTCAATGCATGTGACAAGGAGGGGAGAATAGACAAGTTTATTATTAGAAATAAAGAAAGATAACTAAGAAAGTGCATGGGGTTTGGAAAGTAATTTCATCAGTAGTGAGTGGAATGTATGAATGAGTGAAGAAAAAATGTTTAACCGAATCAAAACCTGGAGGTGTGGGGTCCTTGGAGAGCGAAAAAGACAATACAATTTACATGCACAAAACATTCTGTTTTTTGACCTTATTCTGAAAAAGACAATACTCTCCCGAAGCTGTTTACATGGTGAATAAAAATAAGTATTCCACTAAGATTTTTATTATTTTTTTATATATATAATCTTTTATTTAAACCATTAGTCTTATTGAGATCTGGATCTTTTTTTCAGGAGAGACCTGCGTACAAAAAAACCCAACACATTAAACATTTTCAGTTAGAAAAAGAATTGCGATTTACTTGTGATTGCAAGTAAATAATTGCACCCTTTTAAAATGTTCCAAATAAATAAGAGAAAGTAACTCAACCCATTTTTGCCTGGTTCAGTGTGAACAAGAGGTACAGCTAATGTTAAAATGTCCCGTGACCTGACAATGTAACTGCTGTTTTTAAATGCAATTAGAGAGCAAGTTTTTAGCACATAAACCGCATCAAATTCTGTTCCCTTCTCTTTGTTAAGCCAGAAGACCATCCCACTTTTTCATGACACAGAATGATGAGTAATAAATCAACAGTGATGAAGTGCAGCACACTATGATATACAGAGTCAAGAGGCTGTAGGGAGAAGTGTGCATATTTACAAAATCACCATAATCAAGTGTAGACAAAATTGTAGATTGTACAATAGTCTTTGGACGAGCAGAAGAGAAACAAGAATATTCCCATTTACATGCAGCCATACAAACTCCGATTAATGTGATAATGTATGTCCTTGGGGATATCCAAAGACCTCTTATCCTGTGTCAAAACAGGTGTTACTCCTTCCAACCAGTAATGTGGACTTTTTTCCTGCATGCATCTCTATCCCGGCCTTCCAAACTGTTAGACAGTTGTGTTGTTTACAATGTGCAGAGCTGACCATGAACAGATAAGAGGCCGTGCGTTGCAAACTGCAGTAAAAACCCCAATGGGTAAATGGGGGAGCTGCGTTTTTTCTGGATAACCAGCACTATAACGTTTGCATTTGTCAGCTGAAATTTACTCCACATAGATCATGAACCTTGACTATAAAAACGACTCAGAAATTGGTTGAGAAATATGGATGGTGTGCTTTTTATCTGGAAAACTGCAGCTCCCCTGTTTACTTGGCTGGACCAAAATGGCAGTGATGTTGACACACAACATCACACATCACACCAAAGTGCAGCATCTAAATGTATATATGTTTATGTGAGAAGACAAGTTAGGCTACCGCAGGTGGAAGTGGAATAGTCATAACAGTACCCACAGTATCCAACTACGCTTCGAAAAGGATACAATCACAATGTGTCGCAGTCTGTCCATCCATCCATCAATCCATCCATCCGCCCATCCACGTGACTGTCAGTTTAGAGCGTTTGCTTGCTCTTTATTTATTTTACCTTTCTGCTGAGCACAGCAGCTGCAGTGAATGTGAGCCATCGAGCCGACAAAGCACTGATTAATTGTCTGCCTGCAACAAGAGAGAGTGAGAGCAGCAGAGGGAGGAGGTTTAGAGGATGGACGGTAAAGAGGATAGCAGGGGGATAACTGCTTCCATGCAAGCTTTGACAAGTCCAACATGAAAAAGGAGAATCATTGTGTGGCTCCTGTTGTCTGTGTATACATTTCTATTGTGGGAATCCAAATCTGCGCATGCCTGTCCTCGTGTGTCTTTCTGTCAGTCAACGTGCGCCTATGTGCTTCCCTCAAACCACAGGTATGCAAGCTTTTAGGTAGTGTACGTGTGATGCTGTGTCTTTGTTCCACAGCGCAGCGCCCACCCAGCCTCTGTCGCTCTCTGCTCCCCGCAGGGGGGTCAGATGTGTGACATCTCATCAGCCAGGCTGTATTTGAGATAAGTGAGGAATCAATACTCATTGATCAGGGAAGCCACCGCAAGAAACTCTTCGCCTGCTTCACCTCAGTGTCCTGCTATAGAAAGCAGATGGTCCCGCGTACCCAACGGTGCTCAGCACATGGGACATGTTTAGTGGCCCAGACACAACCTCTCCACAGGACTCAGCTGTGTCCTACTGCCTCTCCAACAGACTGACAAATATAGACGCCTATACAGACACAGACACACACACACACACGTGGCACGGAAAGAGATATCAAGGAATAAACATCTTATGATTTTGAGGATTATCATGAAATTCACTTTAATCACAGGGTGTTTGATCAGCATACTTTTTTTCATTCTATTTTCACTCCTTAGAAAAGATTTTTAATTATGGTGAATGAGTGTAAACCGCTCTTTACATTGCTGTGTGAAGTGCAGTTTATGCCAGATTGCTGATGTACTGTACTATCCTCAAGCTTACTGGACCTTGACAAGGGAGGAAATGAGCTCAGATTTCCCACAACTCTTCACTCCCACTCGTCGATTCAGAGCCAATTTACTGCCCCGGCCCTTTGACTGTTGCTGACACTGGTCATCTTGCCACATGACTCAACTATATGTATGAACATCTGTTTCTTTTTCAGTTTGTGGTGCAATGAGGAGTGCTGTATTCAGTGTTCCAAGGGAAACATTTAACTCGCTACACCTGAGCATGTGAGGAGTGGGAGGTTAAAGCCAAAAGCTGTATCACTAACTCAGCACAACATGCAATCTGCCTTGTAAGCAGAATGAATAAACAACGGCCGTCATTTGCATCAGGACAAGAGAGATTCTTACAAAGGTTTTAATTCAATTATTTTGTGTTAAAGGTAGAATCGGTAGGATATGTCCGAGCTGTTTGTAAACGGACCAGAAAGATTGATTGTTTATCGTTGGGTCTCATTCCCATGATGTCAAATACCAACATTTGGGGTTGGTAAAATGTCCTGTGCACAGCAAAATAAAGAGAAATACAGTCAGAGGGCAGGATCTCTGCAGATACAGCACCCACCACACACATCTAGTTCTAGTGGCCATTGTCTCTCTGTCTAAACATCCTTGGGGCCTAAGGCAAACATGGGACCATCCACATCCCTTGTTCTCTCCCCTTTTCAATTCTTGAATAAATAATAAGTCATAAAAATAAACTTTGTGAGGAGGATGAATTGAGGAGTCTCACAGCCTCAGGAGAGAAGATGTTCTGTAGTGTGGTGGTACAGGAGTGGATACTTCTATATCTCTTGCCAGATGGCAGTAGGGTGAATATGCTGTGGCTGGAGTGGGTTTGGTCTTTTAGTGTCCCTATGTCAGCACCAATGAGGTAGCTTCACTTCATTTTTCAACAATCTGTACACACACTGAGCTGTTTATTTACATGAACTGGCTACTGACTTCCTGAAACGTTTCTGCACATGTGCAGTAAGATCATGAAATAGTCCAGGTTAGTGGGGAGGCCCTGAGACACTCATGAATGAGACAATCTAATGCAATTTCAGTGTATGGATTCTTAGAAAGACAGCAAAAAGTTTATTAACCATAAGTTTATGAGCCGTTTTATGGGGCTCTTGGTATTTTGGGGCCTAAGGCAATTGCTGAACTTTGCCTAATGGTAAGTCCCCCCTCCCTGGAACCCGGAACCATAGGATTTTCTTGGGCTTCATTAAAACATTTTATAACAAACGTTGAAGTGTTTGAGCAGAACTCTGGCTGCAAATGTCAGGAAAACATTTCCTCATCATACTATATCAAATTTTTAGATTTTCCCATCTGAAACTGGTATGTGTGTTTATTTTTTGTATTCCAGTAAATTAACACACTGTGTGGGAGTTTCACTCAGACGCAGAATGACTGAAAGTCCCTGTTTTGCTTGAGTTGTTTTATTAACATGCTGTAAACTGCCAGCCTTATGAGCTCTCTGAGGACAGATCACTTGTGGTAGAGCATTTAATGCCTGAACACCATGTCAGCATAACATGACTGACTGCAGTAGTAGTAGTAAAAAAAAAAAGAAGCTGTGTGGTTTCTAACTGCATACTTCATCAATCATAGGCAGATCCGTTCTTTTAGGAAGTTACTACAAAGTGTGGCGTCATTATATAAACAAATAAATAAGGCAGAGCATCTCCCACTCAGTTTGCTCTTTATTTTCTGCAGAGAACTCATTCACTCGGCACTGAAGGATGTGGGTCGAGTTGTGAACAAAAAAAATAATAATTGAACAGGAACAGACACTCCCATGACAGATAAGTTTTTGCTTTACTAGATGTAACTCGCTCTGAAGAGCATGATTAAGACACATTCACAGAAATATACACTCTGGAAGCTAGCATGGGCTTATTTTTTCTGTGGAAACCCAGGATTTCACAATCACTTCCTGTGTCTGAGTTATAAGAGCAGTGCCAATGAAGAAATTTGCCTGAGAGGCAAAGGGGGAGTAACTAAACACCCGTTCATGTAACACCAATAAAGAAATGACTGGAAGAGCAACGATACTTTGATCATGCAAGTGTTGTGCAGATCATGCAGTTTTGCTTGACCTTGAATTTCAAAAACTCCAGGCTCAAAATAGCCCCAAGCAGAGCAGATGTTCATACATAAATATGTGTACTGCGATGTCAAAGACTAGGTCATATGTTTCCTTCCATTTCTGGAATATCTAATTTAGACCTTTTTGCATAATTAATTACTTTGGAGGTTACTCTGTTTCAGCTGGCTGGTGGGATATAGATATATGTACTGGATATATTCTGTGCTTTGTTTACATTTTCCCTCAAGGCAACCAGTTGACAGAGCAGTAAGGGTTCTGGTAAGCATGACTCTTTTTGTTCCTTTTGCTGATTCAGCATGAAAACATACTCTCTGTGCCTTGTGTTTTCTTCTTTATGTGAACACTATACTCTGTGTACAAGGCTTGCCCCCCCCCCCCCCCCCCCCCTCCTCTCTGCTGTGTAAGATCTATTTTGCAAGCCATTTCTAAATTTAAGAATGCCACGACCCAGTTTGGAATATGAATATCTTCTGTGGTCCACTCAAACCTTTAATCACAACAACAGTGAAGATAAACTTATTTTAAGGCTTTGTTTTATTAGTTCTTATATATTGTATATATATTTGGGCTTTTTATACCTTTATTTAATAGAAACAACTGAAGTGAAGACAGGAAAGGGGGATTACATACAGAAAAGTGCCATAAACTGGAATCAAACCCATGGCCACTGCTGAGGACTGATGCTCTACCAACTGAGCCATAGGGGCGCCCCATTATTATCAGTTCTGATTATTATTTTATTTTAATTAATCATAAATATTTTATGGTAATTTCAAACTTAAAAATTTAAACTTAAAAATGTTTTATTTATGTTTTTAATGACCTCTCACTGCCCATCTGCAGTACCATCACGGACCACTAGGGGGCTGCAGCCCACACTTTCGCAATCACTGTGTATTGCCAACTCGTTTTCATCCACAATCATCAAATACTTATGTTTTGTCATCATCTCTCAGCGTCTCTTACAGATGCACAAGGTACCCTTTAGCAGCAGTATGAGATGCTCTTTTTAACATGTGGTTAACATTGTGAAACGGTCACAGTTTCGGCAGGTTTAGGATAAGACCGTGTTTAGGGTTACAATTGTCACGTGCCTTGACGTATACTGTAATATGAAGGGCACTGCTGCTAAACCTTGCCTCCAATTTTTCCCTGTGGTCACTTGCGGTATTGCAGAGAAAAATTCCCCACTGGCCCAAAAAAAAACAAGGGGGGAAAACACGACTGCACATGTTCAGCGGGCCGTACAACCAGAAAGTAAACCTGGAAGCTAGAAAATGTTTTTGGTGTATGTGCAGAATGGACGCCACATTTATGTTTTGTATCTAGTTCATTATAATACATCTATGATTACATTACCTTATGTGAGTAATGTGATGTCGCTGAAGATTGAAGTCACATGATGCAAGTCACATGTAACATTACCTTAAAACATTTAATAATGTTTTGGTTTTCACGTGGGACACAAACCCCAGTCTCCTCTATGAAAAAGGCCTGTGTTTGTTGTTGACTTCTCCTCTTTGTACTACATCGACAGCCCACTGTGTCTTATACAACTGTGTATGGGTTTACAGTGAAGTCACTTGTAAGCCCAGTGTGTCTTTTTTCAGCCGCTAATGGATGCTGTCTGCGTCTATATGAGTTGCCTAGGGCCGGTGACAAAATGCTGGTATTTGGAGAGTTGGGAATAAGAATGGGCAGGTATTGCAGTGTGTGCACTCTCTAAAAATGTAATATTTTCCTTTCATTCATGACGAAATATTATTAAAGCTGGAGTAGGCAGTTTATTTTTGCTGGCACTGGGTAAAAGTTCCATAATAACCTTTCAGAATTATGTAATTCAAGTGATCTGAGAGAAAACTAGACATCTGGCAGGAGACTTTGGCCAATCACATGTCAGTAAGATGACTGTCGAGTCTCATAAACATCAGTATTTCACAAACTGGGAGTGAGACTCAACAATCAACCATCTTTCTCAGACAGCTCTCTTTGAATTTTATAGTAGCTGCTGAACAGAGTGGGAGGAGTAATGAGATAATCAAAAAGTTTATTGTCCCAAACTTCAGGATCATTTGGGAATATCAATGTTGTCCTTGAGGACTTCTTGCCGTCCTCCTTAAAGAATTATTCCTGGACTGGAGCCTTTCTCACTGTCGCTCACATGACCCTCTCTGCCCCGAGAAGATGCTCATGACCTGTTTGTCACACTGCTCTGCTTTCCCATCAGACACAGGATATGTGTGTCAACAGGGGAGGGCTGCATGCTGAGACATCCTGAATATTGCAGAGACAAACAGATGTTGTGGTTGCTCTGTTATACACTACATGTCATCAACTTCTTTGTTAAAAAAAAAAGTTTGTTGGTTGGTTCCACATCCACACCTTAATTAACAATGTACATCACCTCAGACATTTAAGATGTCTGCAGTGGATTGTGGCCTTGTCCACTCCCACCAGATAATCATGCCTTTTGAAACAGCACTTTCACATTACACAGCACTAGGCCTGAAGTGGTTCTCCAAGAACCAATCTATAATCTGCTACTTAAGCATAAATACACTGCAGGGTGAAGGCACAGCCCTGCACTCATGAAGATGAAACCAGGAGGCGCTGGATTTGTGATGTCAGCACACGTGATGAGCTTTAATGAGCAGGCTATATCGAAGAATCACACCCATGTCAGGTTATTTATGCATTAAACCAAAGTGGAGTTTAAGACCCTGATCAATGTTAAGTAGTCCTTCATCTTAATTAATAATCTGCTCAATTACTTAAATGACACAGCGGGATCTTTTGACTAATAGTGCCAGCTGCAATCAATAGGGAACCCACTCATGTTATGTGCGGATGATTTAAAGTCAAGTGCATTTACAGTACAGCAGCAGTTTGTAGTGCTTACTAAGCACAGATAGCAATTAATAAGGCAGTTTATGATGCAGAGAGAGATAGAGGGAAGCAGGTTAATTTCATTATATTTACACAGAGGTTCTTGTCAAAACCAATAATGCCTAAAGACAACATGGAAGTAAGATTATGATGATCATGTTTAACAGACACATTAATCTTGAGAGCTTGAGCTCCTGCTCTGTCATATAAGATGCAGAGATAGACGCTATATATTTTTAAGATATATAGCGATAGATATTTTTAAGCACTGGTCTCATGGTCTGCCAAGCCCATAAATCTGGTGGCCAAAGTACGCATAAGTTTACATTTGGTAGCCCAAATGTAAACACCTAAATTACTGCCTCCAGTGGCGGACTCAGGCTATCTGAGGGGCAGGGGTGAAAAAGATAAAAAGGGTACCAGCTGTATGTGATGGGGCACCAGCATAGCAAAAGTTGTGATGCATTTATGGTAAAATGGTTTCAATTCCTGGCTTTGATTAAAATAAAAGTTTTGTTATGTGACTGAAAGTAAAGCAACTAGCTAGTACACTACTCTACTAAAAGCACACAGGGAAATATTTAACCATTTAAAGGCACATAGAGGCCAAATAATAGCATGTGGGGCAAACTATGTGGCACTGCAATGCATTTTTTCCACTGGAAGGGCACCTTAGAGAGCCCCTTATGTTTAGGTACCATAGGGGCATTTCCCTGCTTCCATTCACTCCTAAATTTTCAATGCTGTTTCAATTTTTCATAGTACAACTACTTTTGTGTTTTTATTCTTTTGTGAGAATCGTCTTAGCAGTTTGAGTAGGCTTAGTAAACCCTGACTTTAGTAGCCACGACATATCAGTAGCTAGCTGGCTACGAGTATTCTCCACAATTTTCCAAGAATGTTGCACTAAAAATGTTCACAGGACCACAGGGGGCCACCTATATAGAATATTTGGTGGTCATATGGTCTTACTTAGTGGCCACGGTCGAACTATGATACTTCATTTCTTCCTGTTCTTACTTTATGGCTAAAACACCGAACCTCAATCTGGAGCTCTGCAGAAAATAACAGTTAACCTTTTCAGTCCTCTAGCATGAATAAACTATCACATTGAACACAAGTCCAGCTCTGTTTTGACTTTACATTGCAAAGTGAAACCCACTCGGTCTGGGGAAAATAACTTTGCTTGAATTTTTTTTTTTTCTTTTGCCAAGGCAGAGCTGCAAAGCATTTCCTCTCACAATCACTTCAGTTTAAACTGACTCAGGCCACTTACAGCATCCTCTAATTACAAAATAGAGTACCCACTTATTCAGTCTTAATGACACATATCACTAGTGGAAATCTCATAAAACCTGGAAAGAAAAACATCTGGACGGCATCCAAAAAGGCTATGGATCCAGTGAGGTCATCACTGTGGTGAACACAGAGCCGTTTGTGGGCTTGGTGGTTGTCAGTCTGTGACTAACAGTGATTCAGGGAAGCGTGTTTAATGATTCAGAGGTGCAGTTGTGAGAACTACACCTTTTTTTTTCTCCACAAACCTTCGAAGCCTAGTGACCCATATTCCTACTATATTGCTACTACTGCATACCTCTACATCTACAACTGAATTAAGTGTTATACCATTTTTCCAGTGTCGCCCATTACCTTCTCTTGCTGACTTGACTGGCGCTAGTAAATGTACTTGTTTGTGGGTTATGCATGCCAGTCAAATGATACTGTGTGTTGCAATCGGAGACACGCAGATGACATCATTTTCCCATCGTTGAGCAATGTTTAAAGGACTGGATAAACAGTCCAGTACCATGGGAAGTTATTGTGCCCAGTAAGTTAATTTCGCACTGCACTTGTTGGCTGAATTTTACCTCCTGAGGCTATATTAGGAACTGTTATTTTTATCTAATCAAAGAGTGACGAATTTTTCCCTCAGTAGTAGTTAGGTGGCAATGTAATAAAATTTCCCTCATTTCCAATCCACTAATTTCAAAGCGCAGTGTTCAGGCTGAGAGATGGCTCTATCTGTAAAGGCTTTTGATGCCAGCAGATGAGAGGTCTGCACAGATGCCGAGTGGCTCCAGTCTAAAGAGGAGAGTCCTCTCTCTTACCTAGCACAGACAGGCACGAGGCTACTGCTGAGCTGGCACAGGAACAAAGCCCTCCAACAGCTGCCTGATAATGTGCAACCATTAATTACATTCTGATGCCTCGAGTCTGGCCCGTGTCGCTGAGCAGAGAGCCCTCGCCTTGCCGAGCACGAAGAATTATGTAAGAACGCGTTGCACAATGTTAACCAGACAAAACACTCTATGTACTTAATAATTATTTTCTTGCACTTAAGTATTCAGACCCTGAGTCTCCTTTAGGACACGAATTAATATTATGTGAGCTGAATTGAGTCTGTGAGAAGATGGTTGTATTGTTTTATTCAGCTAATCTTGTTTTGTATTGCTCCGTCTAAAGCAAGGGTGTAAAGCAGCCTTGATTTTTGCAACAGGAAAATATTTTTTCTTTCTGATCTCCACGGAGTCCGTTTTGGATTTGCATCACATTATGACCGGAGCCTCTGTTAAGTATAGTGTGACATTTAGTGGATCCCAGAGAAATCAGTGCCTGACAAAATGAATAAGCAAATCTGCAGGGGTCAAGGACTTAATGGTTGCAGATCTGTTTGGTCTGTTCTCCATGTATTTCCATTTTCTATTACTCAACTCGGGTGCTGTTGAAAGGTTTACACACAGCCCCCACAT
>JAJHUR010139702.1:0-24201 GCA_027495735.1 Lutjanus campechanus
TTGTTTTGATACTTTGCTCTACCTTTTTTTCATAGCTTGTTTGCCCTCCTCGTCAGAGTGATTTTCTGTTGTTGGTTTTTTCCTCTATCGAGTGATTTTTGTTGATACTTTGTTTTAATAAATTATTGAACCAAGCCTTTTGTCTCTTGAGTCGTGCGTTTGGGTTCTGTCCTAGTTCAGTCGTGACACAGGCAGCACTCCATGCTGATTGTTTTTGACCTAACCAAGTAGTTTTGGTGCCTAAACCTAATCAAACTGTGACCATTTCCAGTGTTTGTCATGTGAGGACGACGGTGTGGTACAGATGTTGCTGGTACTCTCCAACAGTCACTGTATGTAGTCACTGGCAATCAACCACTTCAGTCGATTAGATGGACAAGCAGGGTTTGTGCCAATACCGGTGGCCACCAGAAGCTAGATAGATGAAAAGTCAGGTCATGGTCTTGTCTGAACCACATTTCGTCCAATCATTGTCAAGATACTTCACTCAAAACCAAATGTCAATGTGCTGGTGCTGTTAGAGCAAAAGTCTGAGGATCACCAGAGTAGAAAATGTTGTCAAACCATGTTTGTCTGTTAAATGATTAGTTTAGTTTAGTTCAGTTTAGATTATTCAACAAAGGATTAAATACAATAGTAAAAGAAGTACCAGTGCATATGACTTTGTCAGAGATAACATGATAAAGTCCAAGACTTATTTCCATTGTGGTCTATCAAACCGTCATCACCGGCCAAACAAAGATGGAGCCAGCCATACAAAGTCCATGACAGGAGAAACGCAAACACATCATGTCACATCAAAGTACAACAATCCACGTACAAATGAGAATGCCAATAAAAAGAATAATATGTATATATTAGTGCTGTCAATCGATTAAAATATTTAATCGCGATTAATCTCATGAATGTCATAGTTAACTCGTGATTAATCGTACATTAATCGCACATTTTTATCTCTTATAAATGTCCCTTGAATTATCATTTTAATACTCTTATCAACATGGAAAAGTGGATAGGCTTGCTTTGTGCAAATGTTTTTTATTGAAAACAACGTGTAGTGTTATATTTCACACTACTTAATGCACTAGATTCATACTTTTCCAAATTACCTCTGTGTTAAATATTGTCAGAGATGCCGCATACGGACGGATTTACCTCCATCAGCTGGCGGTAATGAAATGTGCTAAATGCATTTCAGACGCTAAAATCTCCCGAAGAATCCAATCCAAACATAGATGAATGAAAGGTTGTTTGTAATATACATAATTCTAATTTGTGATCACTGACTTTATTAAGCCGACTGCATCTAACACAGCGACACGCACCGTGCAGCGTTGATGGAGACGCTGTAACGTCTGACCGCAAACAAAGTAAGTGATCCGTGTCAGCTTAATATCATGACTTTAAAAGCACCGAATTAACGAATTTCGTTATAATAAAATATAAAGAATTGTAAAATATAATTTCTTTGAGGCTGTTCAGTCAGTCTAACGAAGATCAAGTGTGGCTTGTTCAGTCAATATTGTTCATTATCGATAGTGCTGAAATTATACTTTCTGCCTAAAATAATTGATACCTTGATAATACACTACCTACCAGCCTTATGGTGGAGCAGCCATTCACTACATGATGTGTTGTGAAATGCACACACATTAATGTGGCGGCTGCAGAGTCGTCGTCGTGGCCACAGCTTATAAAAACTACAAGTTCACTTGGTTTTATTGATATTGATATTTTTGACAGCACTAGTATATATATATCATGTGCATTTTTAAACCCAGTTACAGTGTATTAAAAATGTCCATGATTGATTGGAGATGCTATCAAACAGTCTGTTTGATCTTTTGGCTTGTGGGTTCTGCACCTCCTTGATCGCAAGAGGCAGTTTGTTCCATTACATAGCTCCAGTGTATATGAACAAAACCTTACACATTATAGTTTCACATTCATAAAGGTACAGGTTAGCTCTGGTATTGTGATTATGAACTTCTTCCAACCGCTGAAAGTAGGTGTCAAGGTACGTCGGAGCTCTGCCATTTAGGATCCTTCGAGCCATATTAAGTTGTACCTGGAGCAATCTGTCCTCTGATCTAACCCTCATACTACACTCGCCATGTTGTACCAGTCCATCCAGTCAAGGTATTTAACTGGATAAGTTAAAAAAATGACCTTTTGACAGTGCAAAAGGAGATGCCAAGCTCATGATGGCACTAGAGGACAAATCAGCGGATAACAAAGTGAGTAGGATTCTTCCTCTGGGGATCGTGAATGTCTGTGCAAAGTTTCATGGCAATCCATGTAATATGTAAAGAGACCAAAGTGATAGACTCAATGGCCAACGGTCCACAAACATGGCTAAAAAATCCTCAATAAAACCATCTAACCTTAAACCTAAAATGGACTTTCTTCAACCTAATACCAAAAAGTAATCAAGTGATTCATAGAGCTTAGTGGGAGCGCCACACCTACCTGGGAAAAAACCTTTCCTTTAAAAAATTCAACTTCATATTCAGTCACCCAACACTACTACAAAATAAAACTTCATGTGATAAAAGTATTGAGGTTAATTTCTTTCCTTAAACTGTTATTTAATATGATCTAAACTACTTGTTAATGTTCTTTTTGGGAGCATTTTTATCTTCATCTGATAACTGACAGTGTAGAAACAGAGGAAATCTCAGGGGAGAGATAAAGATGACTTCAAAGGTCTCCAGTCTGCATTATCACAACTTTCTTATGTGAACTCTGTTTCAGGTCACAACGTCAATCATCCCAGAAATTTAGATGCTGCAAGTTTTCTTAAAATTGTCTGGTTTAAAAATCTCTTCTCTGCCAGACTGTCTTACAACAAAATGTAGTGGGTTCCAGACTATTTTTAAATATAAAAGCTGAGGAGGAAGCGGCCCCTCACAGAGTCCCTACTTCCCATTCTGCTTTACCTTCCATGGCCATTCAAATGTCAAACTGATCCCAGCCAAGCATATTGGTCTTTCAGCATCCATTGTATGTGCATTTGCTGAACACGGGGGTAGAGAAACTCTGAGGAAAAATCCCTTCACTCGGGAGGTAGGGTTAGGGTTAGGAGCTGAATCCTCCCTAATGCAACTTTAATGAGGAGCGCTTCAGGAGACGGAGGATGTGTGGCCCAGTCAGCTGATGGCTGCAGACATGCTGCTCAGACTACTGCTGTACACTCTGAGTGGTTAGGGGCAGCAAGAAAGAAATGCTCAAAACTCTAAAACACTGAGAAACAAAAAGATCTGAACATTCCCGAGCTGCCAAGACTCACCAGACTAAAATATACTCTGATCAACTGCTAATATAAAAACATTAATCAAATGACTAAGCTAAATATGTGACTGACAAATGATGAAAAGCTCAGTATCACCAAATTGGCAACGTTCCAATTAATTCAAGCAGGTACCTGTTTCAACACCTGCTGAAGGCCAAACAAGATGTTTCACTAGACTTTCTCTCTGAATGTGAGATGAGATGGATTTCAGTCTCAAGGAGTGAGAAAGTGAAGCCTAGCTTAGCAATAAAGACTGAAAGCAGTGAGAATCGGCACAGAAAAAACACCTGACAACAACTCTGAGATTGTGTTCTGTCAGAATTTAAAGCAAATTTTAGACACAAATTTCATTCAGAGGGGGCTGCTAAAGCATGTACACTCTTTGAAATAAGGATTCCAAAAGGGTTCTCCCAAAAGAGCTGAGGTTCTACCAAGAACCATCTGCCTCTGAAAAACCCTTTTTTGAAGAAAGCATTTATCAAGCGTTCTTTGTAATCCTAGGGGTTCTGCTAAGAACTATTTTCATCCAAAGAACCCTTTCTGGAAGAAAGAGTTCTTTAAGAATTGTTGACAGCCTTGAAGAACTCTTCTGTACCAGAGTAAAAAAAAAAAAAAAAGGGGGGGGGGGGGGGGGGGGGGGGGGGGGGTTATCCCCCTGGGTAGCTTCTAGACAAAACCTTTGGAATGTACAGTAAAAGAGTTCTCAGTAGAACCCCCCTGGATGGGTTACAGATGAAACCAAGGGAATATAAAAACATTCTTGGAAGAATCCCCTATTTGGGTTCTAGATAAAACCTAAACCTGGAATATAAACTTGTTCTCTGTATAACCCTGTGGGAGGGTTCTGGATGAAAGCAGCAACAGTTCAGTGAGGTAGTCATCCTGCAAAGGTACGCACAGCCAGTGTGTCCCAGGCGTTATGAATCTACTTCATAAATGTACAAAAATAAGTAGACAAAGCAGAGCGAACAGAGGAAAATCACAAGTTCCTGGTATTCTGATCTGAGCTGTCACACAAACACACACAAGGCTGGTGTGTACATTACTAGCTAGCTACAGTTAATATCTTGTTGCTTTCACTGGCAAACAGACTGTACAAACAATCTGGCAGCAAATTCAAACAAATAATGTGAGGTGAAAATTCACTTGGTGTTTTGTCTGAAAACACATTTGAGCTCACTAATTAAAACTATATTATGTAACATTTCCAGATTAAAATGTCTAAAAACTTTAGACATATATAATTTTTTGAGTTGTGCACGTACAGTACATTATCCCAAATGTATCCAACAAGAGTTGGATACAAGAAAGAAATCAATAATTTATTAATTGTAATGGTGTGTTTCCTTTAAGCCATTAGTTGCTATAACTTTGTGGAAAAAAACGGGATACACTGTACACATCAGAGTGAAGATGCAAGTCAGCAACAACTCCCATGATCCCATTCTACTTCATGATGTTGTGAAACTCAGAGACAGAACCAGGCTAGCCATTTTCTCCCCAGCTTTCAGTCTTTATGCTAAGCTAGGCTAACCATGCCTTGACTCCAGCTCCTTTTTTAACACACAGACATGAGGGTGGTGTCTGTCATCTCATCTCACTCTTGGGAGGAAAGCCAAGAAGCAACTTAAGCTAACAAGCAAACATCTAAAAGCTGTATTTGCAAACATTGTACAGTTCCTAAAAATCACTGTGGATTTTGGCTCTGTGTTGGATTATCTTTTGGAGCGCTGAGGGAAACACAAATATATTTGTCTTCCACAGCAGCTTGGGACTGTTGCTCTGGCTTCACAGAACAATAATCTGTGAGTGAAGGCAGTTTATTTGGAGTGTTACTGTGCTTACACTACCTGATGAGACTCTACTATTTTCCAAATTACAATATATCAACTTTCCTCTAGGAAACTACTTTTCTTGGGCCACAAGTCTTTTTCATGTTGGGCAGCTTCTTGTGATTCCCAAACACATCACATTTAGATTTTAGGTACAAAATATTGACATTTGTATCTGAACGACTTTATAACTTAATCATGTGGTGAATGAAATTTCGTTTGACACCATTTTGCTGGAGCTAATGGCACGTACACTCTGAGAGGGTTCCAAAAGGGTTCTTCTGGAAGGGCTGAAGTTCTATCAAGAGCTATTTGCTTCTGAAGGACCCTTTTTTAAAGAAAGCATTCATAAAGGGTTCTTTGTAAGACTATGGGTTCTGTTAAGAACCATTTTCACCCAAAGAACCCTTTATGAAAGAAAGACTTCTTTGGATTGTTGAAAGCCTTAAAGAAATCTTTCATCAAGAGTTCTTTGTACCGTAATATAAAAGGGTTATCAATAGAACCCCCTGGGTGGGTTATAGATGAAACCAAGGGAATATAAAAAATGTTTTCAGTAGAACTCCCTGGTTGGGTTCTAGATAAAACCATTAGAATATGAAAAGGTTCTCGGTAGCAACCTGTGGGTGAATTCTAGATGAAACCCATGGGATATATAAGGGCTCTCGAGAGAGCACCCTGAGTGGGTTCTAGATGAAATTTTTGGAATATAAAAAGGTTTTTTGTAGAACCCCCTGGGTGGTTATAGATGAAAAGGGGGGAATATAAAAAAGTTCTAAATAGAGCCCCCTCCATGGGTTCCAGATGAAGCCCTTGGAATACAAAAACATGCTCAGTAGAACACCCTGAGTAGGTTCTAGATGAAACCCTTGGAATACAAAAAGGGTTCCCGGTGGAACCCTGTGGGCGGGTTTTAGATGCAACCCTTGAGCATCCTTAGAATGCGGAAAGGTTCTGGACAGAACCCTGAGAGAGGGCTGTGGTAGGAGGGTTCTCTGTAGGGGTTCTGGGTGAAACCTTTCACAGATGGTTCTAGGTATAATCCTTTGTGTTGGGCTTTAGTTAGAACTCTCTGCAAGGTTTCCACATAGAACCTTTATTTTCATGAGTGTACTTGTAGGTGACAGGGAACAGCTGAACAAACACTCTTTCATGTTGTAACTGAAGCCCCAAACTCATCATTCACAACTGTGGATAAAAGACTGGTGTGTGATTTAATACAGGCTGGACTTCTGCCAGACAGCAAACAAGAGAAAACTCATTAAACAAGAACAATATCTGACACTCAAATGGTGATTTGGCTCATTTGATCACTCTTTTCAGCAGACTGTACAGTGGCATCAGGTCGTCTGTGTCCTAATCAATATGCAGGTCCAACGAGGGCCAGGTTGTGGACACAGTTGACCGCTCCCTGGCTGCAGGGGAGGGGTGAGTCAGCAGTAGATGGCCTGAAACGGCCAAATGGCCTGTCTGTGACCCACAGCACATTCCCTCCCATGGTCCACTGGTCAGGGCATTGGCGTTTTACTGCGCAGGCACAGATACAGACTGACACGCCTGCACAATGCTACTCAGACTCATTATTCTGAACAGCGAGGGACACGCTGACCTGGGTGATGAGCTGCAGGCTGGAGCTGTGCAGTAAATTCCTTCACAGTGTGACAGGCCAAACACTTTCTACAGTTATCCACTAACTGACCGTGATACCCAGGGAGGAGAGGTTCTGTGGGAGGAAATCAATGGAGATGTTTCTGTAGACTGTATGTTAAAGATGCAAATTATCTTATCTTTATCTATAAATCAATAAACCATGACGGACAGCTCTTAAAAGAGTATTGCACATGTCTGTGTATCCTATGGGTGACATGGCTTGCAGAAACACCTCTGACCAGCGATAGAAAATAACTTAAGCTGTGTTTCCACCAAACGCTTTTCGTACTGTACCCTTGAAATCCCACTACCTACATTAGAAATGTACCTGTCCACTTTTTTCAGTTCCAATCCGATATCTGAACTTGGATATCCATCAATGCCAATACTATAACTAGGGATGGGAATTGTGTTTCAGTTCCTTGGAATCATTTGCCAATTTTGCAAACGATTCCCTTATCGATTCCAGTGGGCGTGAATGACGTCACCACGCACGTTGTGTAGCTTACGAAGGTACGCAACGTGCGGATCGCAGTTGATCCCTGTGCCGTACAGATTGCCCTTCACGGTTCGGCACGCATGTGATCCGCGGACAACGTGTGAGCATCATAGTTTTACAGTCAATGTTACTTTTGTATAAGTTATAATACCTGAAATCTCAATGCAGAGTTGCAGTGAAAAGACAGGACAGATGCTGCTGCAGCGCATCTCTGTGAACAGCGACTGATTTAAAAGCTGTCACATCGTCTTGAGTGAAATCCAGACCATGACTTTTTTCACTGATGTAACTACGCTGTCGTCAAAGAAACGGATCATAAAACTGTGATAATTATTCAAACTTTGGCGATATCAGCTGTCTTAACTTCTACACAGCTCCTCCCTGCAGCTCTGTCTCACCCTGTCTGTGACAGTGTGTCTGTGCTGATTGATTACTCATGACTTCTGACCAATCAGACAGTGCTGTAGGCGGGACATTGAGCCAGACTACAGAGCGTAGTTGTGTATTATACGGTGCAGTGTATAATGATCTAGTATATACATAGAACAGTACTGTATAAGTTTGAAGTTTTTAATATTATTACCATTATCATTACTATTATCATTATTATTACATTATATAACTATGGTGATAATTACAGACAGACAGAGATCAAAGCCAAGTGCATTTTTAAAATAATTTAACCCTAATCCCACCACCCTTTTTTGCTGATCCGAAAAATGATCCGATCCGTGACTCAAAACCGTGATACGATCCAAGTGAATCTCAACCCAGCAACAGTGGCAACGTTCCTCTAACACTGCCTATCATGTTAGCGCCATTTGCCTCATTGTAAAACCTGTTATTACTAACTGTTAATGTTAAATGAATGCCTTTGTGGGCCTCTTAAGACCTCACTGTTGGGTTTGTAAGGTCATGTTACTTCTAAACTAAACAAAGTTGATGTTAATTGACCTGTTTGTTCTCATTTTTTCCAAATGAGAATTGATAAGAGAATCGATAAAGAACCGAATTGTTAAGCAGAATCGAAAATGGAATCGGAATCGTAAAAATCTTATCAATTCCCATCCCTAACTATAATGAAACCACTATTTTTTTCTTTATGTTTATTATTATTTAATATTAATATTAATATTAATATTAATATCAGTAGTAGTAGTGGAAGTAAGATTACATGAGGCTGAAACTGAACTTCAGTCTGGAAAGCTTGTGTAGTTTGTGTAATGTAACTTGTGTGATGGCATCTTTCGGCCATTGTGTAGGATTCTGGCTTGTGACATACACATTCACTTCAACTCAACCTGGGTTCTGCCAGGTTCCAAGCTGCCTGTACCCATCGTCGATATATTCATCACGCAGATCTTAAATCTTAGTCTGTCTGATGATTCGAATCTTTGACTTTCAAGGGGCAGCACCACAACTTAGTGGTAACCTTTTCCTCTGCTACACTTTTTTGCCATTCGGTTTCTCTCAGTCACTCAACTACATATTCAATAAGAAGGTTGTTCCAATTCTAGTATTGGAAAATACCTATGATACTGCCTAAAACATGCAATCTGTGTTGGCGAGTATGCACGTCTATGTATCAACCCAATACAACATAGAAGCTGTGGCATTAGCTTTAAGGAGTACTTAAAGTTGTCATGTTTGTTTAGGTAATATATTAGTTTGAGTTGTTATTAAGTCGATTTACAACAACCTGTCTGTCAACCTCATTCCCACTTTGTGGCCATTTTTCACAGATGTAGCTAGGTAGCTTCCTAACTACATAGCAAGATGATATCCCCATTCTTAACACCTACAAAACTATGATTATGTGGTTATTTTGTCAAGGTTACTCAACTAAATCGGTTTGAATTGCTGAACAAACTGGACCGGCAGACTCTTTCTTAAGTCTGACAAAATAACTTGACTTGGGGAACACAAATTTCTGTTGGAAAGCTCCTTTATAAACTGAAGGAAATGACCACATATCAGATCTAACAAAAAGAAGCTAACAAGTTGCATTATGTGAATTGAAGGATGTAGTATTTTTGGAGCATGATCTACTGTATACTAGGGACTACAAGTCAGTCAGTCATCTTTTTTGGTTTGAACTATTCTTTGTCTCTTGCAAATCCCTGAACTTAATGCAAGTGCAATGGCAAATCACTGGAGTCCTGCTCTCTGTGTTTGCATTTCACCCAATTTATTGACCAAATTCCAAATAGTACCTCTAGAAATGAGTCTAACACCCAACTTACTTTTTGAGCTTTGCTTTAATCAGTTCCAAGGCTCTTGAATCGAACAGAAGCTTTTAATAAAACAGGCAGGAAAAACCTACCAAATCACTCCCAAATTACATGCTGACTCACATATTACTGGTACTATCAGATGCCCTGTGTGCTTTGTGAAATGAGGGGTAATTTAGCAAATTATGGACAGAAGATGTCATCAAGGTCAAAGACATAATTCCCACCTGAAATCTGATGAAACACACTAACAGAACATTACAGCTTCTTTGACAGAAGAGGAGAAAATGATCAGCTACAGCTTCACCAGAGGAATAGTCAACAGCATGCCACAATACAAGTTTGTTTTTGATGAAAAAGGCACACTGGGCTGCCTTCTGGAGCTTCTACCACAGTTCATAGACAGGCTAGACAAAATCCCAGCAGTGGCTGGATGATTTTATGGTGCGTTTAAGGCTATCTCAGGGTAATGTAACCCTGACACTGGGGCCTCAAGGAGGAATCCAAGTATCTGGACACAGCTGATATGAATCAACAATGCATCAGACAGGACTGCTGAGATCAGACCACGCTTCTCAGAAACCTGAGGAATGATTCTGGGAGCTGGGCATCAACGACATGCTCTGTTTGTCTCCAGCTTGCGCTGTCTTGCACGGTTGCATTCGGAATGTAGTATTTCCTCGTGCTGCTGGGTTAAAATAACAGTGATTTCAGCTTCAGAGTGATTACAGCTCTGGGTTCACCACAAGCCTGCTGCATCTCTGAAAGATGGAGCAGTGGTTAGGACCGACTCAAAGTGAGAGAATGCAGGACAGTGATGGGAAAGAAAAGCTTTTGGGGCACTGATGTTTACAACTGACAGTACCATCTTCAAACACTGTCCTCAAAACTAAGAAAAAAGCTAGAATGGAGAAAAAAAAGGCATTTCGGTATTGGAACTAAGAAAAAAAACATCAAATTTAATGTGATATAGTATATAAGAGAGACTGAGTTCACATTGCTTCTTATAAAGAGGTATTGAGGTAAATGGATTGGTAGTGTTGAAGTACTTGAGACTGATCTGAGTCTCGAGACCAGCATTCCAAGAAAGCAGTTGCAGGTGACAGGAAAAGAAGCTGCGGCTGTCTGGGAAGAGATGTCAGCCAAACCCTCTATAATAAAATTTGACTACCTAAACCACAAAGGGTTAATCTGCAAAACAATATCCAAAAGCAAACACACAGAAGTATGTATATTCTGACACTTTTATCTGTACTTATCCTGCATCCATGCGTTGGAATAAGTGGAAAAATTAGTTCCTGGCTGCGAAAATTAATGTGAAGCTCATGAACACACCAAAGTTGGAGGAATGATTTCCCAACTTGGGAAATGGGGCCATCTGAGGAGCACGTGAACACAGAATTGGAAAAGAAGGTAAGCTAAGTTCAAGAGGTGCTAGCAAAGTTAGTTAGCGAATGTTAGCAATCTTCTTCTGAACCAAACTCTTCAGAAATCTCTTCACCACTCATCACAACACATTTAGCAAGTCATGGTGCCTGAACTCAGCCAAAGATCATTTGTGAGGGAGGAAGTTCCACTCTGTAACACTACTGCACAATCAGAGCAGACTGAATGTTTCTGTAGTTCCAACGAGTCAAGCAGAGTGATACATCTTCACATCCATTTTTGGAGTCACATTCAACCAGTTAAACCTTCCTTCACATCATATCAATAATTTAAACTTATAAAGCGAATGTTTTTTTAGCCAAGGCTTCCAGTTTTAGATCAAGTAGGTTGTGAAAAATAAGGTGTGTCAGATGAAGTAGCTGTTTCAGCACTCAGCATTTCAAGTATATCTAATACATATTTAATCAACATTAAGGTAAATTTAAGCATCAGATCTGACTTGATATTGGCAGATACCCAATTTTAAAGGACTTAGATCCAAGCAGAAAAAAAATGGATCAGAACATCTCTCATAATTTCACCTCTGTTAAGGACAGGCTTTTATTTGTTGATGCAAGTCAGTTCATAGACATTAAAATAAACTAATTCACAATTTAGGATTCTGAACTAAGTTTAGAGTCCAGAGAATGCTACATTATTTTTTATTTTTACTTTTTCAATTTCAAATAGAACTTCTTCAGGGATACTGGAGTCTATATAATGACACTATACTAAATGGTGTGGAATATTCATGTCTTTTGTATTTAAACTGAAGATGGTGTAAATGACACAATGTATGCATGATTAACCTAATTATTATCATGGTGAAATTCCATATCCATACAGGTAAATTTACAGCTATGAAATCATGCTTTGTTGTGGTTAGAATAACTTATATTTATAGTTATGAAGTTAGTAGTTACCAAATTAAATACAATTTTAGAACATTTTACACTTCAGGAGACACCAATACAGCCATACTACATTCAACACACCATGTGTGCCATAGCAAGGACATGGATAGGGGGACGAGACAGAGGAGACGAGCGTACAACATGGATCTGTCTACTTGTCACTGTAAAATGCAAAATAAAATTTTATATCACACTGACACTTGACGGGATGAACATTATCTCAGGATGAACAACGCTCATGTTCATCAAAAACATAAGCACATTCAATGAACTTGTAACATGTACTGATGCCATTTATGACTAAATACAACAATTCTATATTTAGAAACCCATATAAATGGTCCAAATTGATAAATCATAAGCACCACCAGTAGGGTCAATAAAGGCTTTAGCACTTACAGAACAGTATATTTACAGCCACATACACATACACATACACACCAGCACAGATGAATGTGGAAGCAGCAGCACAAATGTGTGTTTACGCACACAATCACACACTCTCCTACGCACTTAAAAGCCCCCGAGGTGGATCATTATATCCTTCCGGTAGATTCTCTCTCATACAGGTCAGCTGGCTGGCGCCTGCCTCCTCCCCCGCTTCAAATAATGATCAACACATGTTTGGGATTTCTCCTTCAGACCTCACATTCCATAACGTTCAAAACGGTGACCTCCACACAGAGGACAGGAGAACATCCCTGGCATGAACACATGCTCAATTTGCTGTCATAAGACTTCCAGACCTCTTAACATGATGCTTTGACTCTCTGCTCTCTGCTTTTTGTTTCTGTCAGTAATAGTAAGTTCTGTGGTGATGGGCTCATGAGTAAAGCTCGTGATCCTTTAAAATGAGCAGATCCGGACAATTTCTCATCTTGTAATCAATAGTGTGATGGACCCTTTCTTGATGTCAATAGAATGATCAAGAAACTCAAAGTCATTGACTGACCTGGTGTCAATAGGTGACAGTTGAGTGCAACATTGCATTAAAAATATCTTTAAGAAAGCATTCTGTCTTTTGTCTCGTCAGTCATGGCTCATCAGTGACCACTATGTTTTGAAGGCCTTTGGATGTGGGATCATGGGATCTGCTGGGTCTGTTGTTTGCAATGTGGTGAAAGAGGAATTAAAATCATTCCACTTAACCTGAAGACAGCTGCACATCTGATGATGACATCATCAGGGTTTTTTTTAAAGTTCTGCCAGAGCCACAGAAGACATTAAACAACTTATTCCAGTGGCTGAGTAGTAGTTCCCTTGACGGGTCAACTGAACTTCATATAGGAAATTGGTGGGATGTCTCTTTAAGTGTGGAGCTGGAGCCAGGAGGCAATGAGCCTGACTAAGCATAAAGACTGGAAGGAGGGGAAACAGCTAGCCTTCAAAAACACTCTGTGATCTGTGAGGTGACGCAACACACAGTCCAGTTTCTCGCTATTTTGCTGATTGCCAGTTGGGTAGCAGTAAACCAGCAAAACAAGAGCTGGATAAGGCTGTCACAATAACCACAATTTTTAAATACGGGATGGCAAGTAAAAGCTATGTTCATGTTTTTTCTTTTTTTACATGAGGCTAGGCCCTTCTTGTTTTACTCTTACTCTCAATGCATATTAAATGAATGAACACAAGGGAAGCAATACGAGGGGCAGTTCGAGCTCAAGGATGGATTGTATTGGCTGTCACCCACCTTCAAACTTGGAAGCTGTGAGTTTTGCCATGTTTTATATTGCTGAACTGTTTATTTTGTAGGTTAACCCGTTGAACTTGGTATTAGCATAATGCATGGCTAATTTACCTAATCCCACGGGCTGGACGATGTGGGACTGATGTTATAAAACTGGCGATCAGTCAAGAGAAACTGTGAACACCTGAACGAGAGCAGTGGGTTTGATGCCAGTGACTAGTTTTGCATGTTTGCATGTTGATTTTTGTGGAAGTGGGATGAGCTGCAAAAGCTATTTTTTGGTCAAATCTGGCTGGCGCTGCTCGGATCCTCATCTCTGGTGTGTATGTATTTGTGTTGCCTCTGTAACTTTACTCAATAGACACACCCTGGAGGTAAAGATATAGCTACATGTGAAAAGAAATGGTCAAACTGCAGGAATTAATTTGCAACATTGTGTAACTATGATTAAAGTTTCCCATTGGGCAGTGAGCTGACTGCATCAAATTTTATAAAGTAATTTGCAAAAACAAACAAAAGAATGGTGCTAACACTACATATTGCACTATTTAGCCAACCTAAATTAACCTAAATTTCATCACCGGTGACAGCCTTTGTGCCACAAATATTTTATAAAGAAGAAATACATTCAACATGTCAGGCTTCAAGGATACACATGAAACACTGAATGTTAATATTACTTTTCTTTGTGTAAAGGACCAGTGTGTAGTGGCATTGAGCAGTGAGATTACAACCAACTGAATACAGCTCACCTCACCCTCCCCTTCCAGGCATACAAGAGACACTATGGTATCGATGAACCTCATGAAAAAACATGAAAGGTCCTCTCTAGAGCCAGTGTTATGCACTAATGAAAACAGAAAAAAGAAAAAGAAAAAGAATATTATATTCCATTTCTGCCATATTTGATCTATTTTATCATATTATCTAATAAATACCCTTAAATCTAACACCCAAACCTTTACAGAAAACTCCACAGTATACCTTTAACTGCTCCTAACAACCACCACAATAGTTTGTCATGTGCATCACATAATGATTGGGTACAATTAGGTGAGGCTAGCTAACAATATGAAGCCTTGAACCTTATCAGTACAAAATAAAATCTGGAATAAAGAAAAGTTCAGTTGATTCTTTTTTATCTTGTTTGTGTTCCTTGCTCTGAGGTATAACTCAGAGATTTTTGCTGCTCTGTCTTTGAATTTCTATCAAAATCCTCTCTGTATCTAATTAAACCCTCAGTATCAGGCAGACAGTATGGTCAGGGTCAGTGTGAGCTAACTCTCGGACTGGAGGCGTGCTTCACCTTGAGTTGTTGCCATCCCAACCTGCCCTCAGTGCGAGAAAAGAGACAATACAGTGCATTTAGCTGAGCCAATCTTTTCCATCCAATTTTAAGCGTCCTACTGGGTTTCCTCACAAGGTACTGAAGGTACAATTCTGTTCTCCTGTGTTATTTCACTGAGACTCATGTGAGCTATGTGAAAGCTTGATGGGATGTGGTGGGAGGAGGCTATAGAGCAATGAATTAACTCCCAGCCACCAAAGGGGATCCTTTGTGCACTTGTCTCCAAGGACACCTGACTTATATTTGGCGAACAAATAGCCATCTCGCACAATAATGGGAAATAAATGAAGTTCCTGGGGATAAGAGAACAAGATTTCCCTTTTGGGGACACGGAGATACAAAGAGTGAGAACATGAATGGCAGCTTTGTGTTCTGCTGAGGACATGTTGAAGCGCTTGGCTTTAAAGAGGAAGTCACTCTTTCAGAAAAATGACAGAAAATGCTAAAAATGATAACTGTGCACATTAAAACTGTTTTCAACACTTTCATTGCAGTCATACTGCTGGGACCCAAACTGCAATTTGTGCCCATCACATTATGTGAATTGCAAGATAATGCAAGAGGTGGTAGTCTCCGTAATGGTCTGTTTACAGTGTTCATTATTAAGATATTCATTTATATTATTATATTTATTAGTCCCACAATGTTGTGCCACAGTGTGTGTGCTGCCTGCTGTGTTCTCCTGTGCCCAGGTTCTGTCCCTCCCCCTCCTTGTAGCTGCAGTGATTGGCAGCAGATGCAGTCAATCTGCAATCATGGCCTGCTGCTTAAAAGCAGGGAGTTTGCAGCTGAACGGGGCCAGTGGGTCACTGGACAGACTTCGGTCTGCAAATCTGCAGTCAGCAGATATGAATATGAAGCTAGCAAAGACACTGTTAAATGTTTGCTTAACTTAATTTGAAGTTAGCTTAATTTGAACTTGATTTATTAATAAAAATAACCATTGTTTGCACATTTGTCTCAGTTTTCCCTTCTTACCTTTATATTGTCACAAACCTTGAAGTTGTAACATGCACACTGGAATTACAAATTCACCTGTGTCTTTTGACATATATTCAACTGAATACACTGCAAAGATATTTAATGTTCAATCTGATAAACTTTGTCATTTTTCTTGTTAATATGCACTCATCTGAATTTGCCTGATTCCAAAAAAGTTGGGACAGGAGCATGTTTACCTCTGTGTTCCATCACCTCTAATGTCAAACTGCTGTTAAGTTACACCCAACAGTTAAAGGTGAAGAAATGAATCCTGTTGGCGCCTCTCTGCGTCCTCTTGGTAGAAACACTATATTTTGCCATTTTCCAGGGACAGCCCCCATTTTTGGTGGCCTGGACAAGAAAAGCTGGGCAGCAAAGCCTACCAGTTGCTCACTACTACAGCTTCATGTCATTCTTCTTCTTCTACTGACAGAAGCTAGCATGTGTGGAATAAAACACGTAATACATCTGACTTTGCTGTCGATATCCTTTTTGTCCTGTCCTTCATGAGCCTGACAGTATTACAGGAGTGTTAAATCAGTGGAGCACACTAAAAGATTCCAACTTTAACTACAAATGTCATATATGCAAAGGTGGCTGTTGTGTTCTAGCTGCTTGTTGTGTTTGTGTCATCTGGCTTATTATTTTCACCCTCTCTCAGCTTCCTGCTGGCACTGAGGCAGTCTCCTTCCAGGTTGCCATTGTTTACCTCATATATCAGTGTGGAATAAAGATGAACTTGCAGAAAAATAAAACTTTCTTAAGATCAGTTTGTTTTCCTCAAATTCTGTTTTTGTGTAGTCATATAAGTTTTTCACAAGTAAATCACTCTTTGATGCTGAAACCTCTTTGAACGCACCACCAAAGAATAAAACAACCCCACATTACCATACAACAATATCATCACTTTGACAAAAAGATAAAGGCGCCAAAATGTGCACTGATATCAAGTCTCTTCAAGTTCATGCCGAACTGGTGTGAACTGAAACCAATGTGAACTGGAGGATGGGGATAAGTACTGGTTTGCTTTGGAAAATGGTCACCAGGGATGTAAAGGATACACGACTTCAAGTGAATTTGTTAAAACCAGTAAAACCACTTCCTCTTTTCTGGATCATTTTGTGTGATGTGATCACAGACCACCCAGGCTGTTGTTGCGTGCATCATAATGCTGTTAGACTAATGGTGTCAAAGACACCAGAAAAGAGGGGGAGCAGAGAAGACAAGAGGGGGTCTGAGGTGGTGAAAATGCACACGCTGCTGTGGAGGACACGCTGCAGCTCAGCTGTCCAACACAAGACAACAAAGACAATGTAAACATTTGGCTCCTGCTATAATGGCATTAATTTAGGCTTTGGAAAGTTAGAGCTGGGCTTGGAACAATGCTGATGGCAAGCTCATTATCTGTATACCCCCCAAACACACAAACACACACACGCACGCGTCAGTTTGACCCGTGCTAATGTGCCACATGTCTGCCCAGGCTGAGAGAGGGGGTGAGGGACGCTAGTAACCATTTATAGGGTACATCCCAGGTCATTTATTTCATTGTTCCTCTCTTGACCTGGAAATTGTTCTGGTCCGTCATCATGGAGGACGTTCCAAATCCCTTATTTCTGATGATCTCTGCTGAATATCAAGAAGCAAGAAGAGATTCCAAAGGAAAAATGGGCCAGGATTAGGGCTGCGCAATTAGTCCAAATTTTATCGAGATCACAATATGGCTTTCTGCAAATTTCAAATCAAATAGGTTCAATATTTGCTAAAAGCAAATTATGTCAAAAAAAAAAGTTTAAATTAAAGTGATACTCCACTTTGTAGCATGTGGCATGTAGCCGGTAGGATGTAAACATGGCGTCGATCTCGCAAGACTTCCGCACATGTGTCCATTAAGATATATACGAAGTCTCGCGAGATCAACGCCATGTTTACATCCTACCGGCTACATGCTACAGTTGACATTTCTGCTAAAAACATGGCGTAAATGGCATCTTTTGCGGTTAATTTTTAATGTCACGGCTCGCAGACACTTGGATTACACCACACAAGCAGGATGGAGACATTTTGTGTTTGTTTTGTGTGCTATTTTTAACGTTTTATCTGTGGTCACCATTCACTGCCATTGTACTGGATGAGGCTGCTACCCTGTTTCTCCTAAAACTCCAGGATTGTTTTGTGAACTGAAGACCTTCACCCATCATCACATCTGCATAGTGGTGAGTACATACTGAGTGGGTTATTCATATCACTTTAATGAATTAGGTGAGTCAGAGATGTTCTGTCCTACACATCAGATTCTACAGACTTAAAAACATCTTTATTTGGTACAGATTCCTGCAAAAATCACACCATAGTCATTTTAAGTTGTTTTTCAATCAAAATAAAAATGATGTAAAAATTATCATTATCTCTAATACTGCAAATCATATTGGAATTGCAATATCAGCCCAAATAATCAGAATCAGATATTTGTTCAAAACTATTCAGCCAGGATACAGAGAAACAGAGAACAGGAAGTAGCGGATGCAAACCAGAAACAAAACCAACAGTGTGTTCCATTGCCCATACGACCATACTATTTAGTATGGCAGAAAAAGATTTAGTAGGTCTCAGTACATAATATGTCAAATGCAGTATGCTAAAAATAGCAGGACGTCCTACTGCAGCTGGTCACATTTTGTAGTTTGCAAGCCAGAATGCTCTCTCATCTGACCCACAATCCTCTGTACAGCAGAATATACGTCACACTGACTGAGCCACTGAGAGAGCACAGGCAGGTGACAGCTCATTGACAGATGACAGAGACTGATATATGAGCAAGAGAGTCAAAGTTCAATATGCAATCTTATGACAGAGTAGTATGTCCCATTTGTATGCATACTGCATGAAACAGCTGCAGCATGCACTATAAGGAAGAAAAAGTACGCAATTTAAGACACAGCTCAGTTGTTTGCCAACCTCCAATAAATCTAAAAGAAAAAGAAGAAATAAAACCAGTTGCCTCGGCCATCTATTAGAGGAAAATGTAGAGAGGACTTTTTAATTGGGCAAGTTGTAATTATTCTTTCATGCAACAGTCGACACTGACAGCAGAAGCTTCTTCTTCTTCTTCTGAAAGTGATCAGTCATGGGAGTTCAGTGTTCACCACGTCAGAACTTACTCGTAAAAAAGGAGCTTCCATCTCCCATTAAACACACAAACTCAAGTGAGCGTGAAAACTTTTTTGCAAGTTGAGGAAGTTTTTTCAGATTTTTTTCCATCAACTCTTTCTAACGCAATACTTCAAAATGTGCATAAAAATATGTTGAGGGAAACGTGGCTATTGTTTCAACGCTGCAGCTAATTGGACTTCTGTGACACTGCGTCACAACCATCACTGCAGTTATAAAATGACAAATAACAGATTAAACACAAGCTCATATATTATATTGATTTACTCTTTTTCTAATTCATCATCTAAAAGAACAAGGAACTATCTCAGAGAGACATCACTTCTTTATCTGTCTCAGGGATGATATTATAGTCAGGGAGAAGAGGAAATTCTGCTGTCTGTCAGCAATCGACATGGTGGGAAAAGTCTCTGCACACCTGAATATGTGACATGAATAAAATGAGAGAACTTTGACACAGTGTCTCACATACTTTTGTGCAGATAATAAACACATTTAAATGTCAGTTGTCTGTTTGTTTGTTCTTCTAGGGCTGTAGTCAACCAAAGAAAATCTTGGTCAACAGAAATTCTAATTCTCAAAGCCACTGATTGATTGAAAAAATCAGCATGTTATCTCTTGATTAACTGCCCTAAATCAGCCACAGAGCATTCCTGTGAGCCTAAACTGGTGCTAATCAAAGTTACGCAGTGTTGCCAAGCAAGTAAATTCCTGCAGTTTGACCATTTCTTCTCTCATTGATACTTTCAAAAAAAAAGCAACATGAAAACAGTTACCAGCATCCAACCAGCTACTGTCGGTATTCAGTTGCTTCAAATGAGGCTCAGCGTTCACACAGTTTCTCTTGACTGTAACTCACTATTAGGCCAACATCACCCCAACCTGTGGGAATGGCTACATTAGCAATATGCTAATAGGCTAACCTACAAAATAAACACTAAAAAACATAAAACATGGCAAAACCTAAAGCTTTTGAGTTCAAACTTGGGTCACAGACAGGCAGGATTAATTCATCAGTTTCAATCGTCTTCTGTCCTCTGAAGCTGAGGGACCGATGTAGCAATCTGTGCTGCTTCTAGCGACTGTCCTGTCTGACATGAGCATAATGACTAACCAATCAACTAACTGACCACAAGGTGTCAGCCCTACATTTTTCATCTCATTTTACATTTACATTGTGTGGAAATAATAAAAACAATATTACAATGTGAAAGCAGCTGCTCAGAGTGATGAACATCCAGGCAATTATCAGCTGAATCTGCAGCTCCCCAGAGCTTTACAGAGCTTTATAGTTTCAGCTCATTGTTTAGCCGTCCAGTCTGGAAAATTTACTGGTTTGGTTCACTCTCACTGCTCTCACAGCATTGTTTTCAGCAGCAGCAGGCAGCTGTTTCCAGAGAAAAAGCTCGGGTAAGGACAAACGTAGTATAAAGGGCAACCAAGTCCACATCGGGAGTCATCAGATTTGATTGGTGGGTCAAACACAGGACTTCACACGGGACACTGGGGTTTGGTTCCTGTGTGCCACCAATAGTTATCGTTGATTGTAAGCAGGTTTTGTCCCTAAACCTACCCAAACTGTGAGTGAGTGATCACCAGATCTGCATCTTGTCCAGAGCTAATCTTTCATACCACTGGACCAATCAGCCTAATGTTTTTGTGTACATTCATGACTGTATGCTGAAGGACCTCTGTATGTGGGACCTGTAATTCTCAGTTTTAGAAAGCCTTGACAAAACTTTTTTTTAATGGCTCCATGCTGGTGAAAAAAAATGTGTCCAAGAACACAAATCTATAGATTAAATTTTACATGAACTGCCATGAGACTGTGTTTCTGATGAAAAGCTAAATATTTGGTGGAGACCAAAAACAGAGCTAAAAGAGGGTGAATAGTTTGCCAGGTGGCCAAAATATCTTCACTGAATGACAAACGTCGCTCTGTAGAAATACACAACTGTTTGCTAACAAGTTGGCTATATCAACTCGAAAGGTGATGAGATGTCAGTGTTGTATTCCTAACTTGTTTCCACTGCCCCCAAGTGGCCAGTGATAGTAGGTATAAAACATTTGGGCTAAATTATTGCTATGAATTAAGTAATAACCTGGATTATTAAAGTGGCGATAAAATGAAACATGACTTTTTAATTTAGATGCCCATCCATTTACTGTGCACCTATTTAAAAATATATATGCCAGAAAAAGTACAAAAATTCCATTTCTTTGTATTTTTATGTCAAAAATCAATCATGTTTTCTCACTGTCAACTGTCTTCAACATTATGTCCCACCTGTCTGGCCTGTTTCACTCAAATACTGTACATCACGCTACGGACGCTAGACACTCGAAATGGCTTTTCAGCTGCACCAGAAATCTTTCATACACACTGAAGATGTAAGTTTATTAAATGTGCAGATGATAGTGAATTGGTTTATTTTAAGGGGAAGTATACATACAAAGTACAAGGTAGTGGCAGAGGTAACTGAGCGCCCTTATTTTATTAGGAAAAGACACAAGGTAAAGGAAACATGGATTCAATAAATGGAAAATTCACCACTTTTCCTGTGGTCCAGTCAGTTTTCTTGGTAAATGTAGTCAACTGAAGCAATAAATTCCTCATTTTCTGTCCATCAGGCAGAGACGAGCTTGTGTATGGAAGGTTTGAGTTTCCGCTTGAGAGGGGGACATAATGCTGATGAAGTGGGGGCTTTATAAAGAGCGAGAGGAGGATGCTGCTGCCTCTGATAGCTGTGCTTCACTGACAGCAGAGGCTTACGCTGCAAAACCTGGCCGCTGACTCTCTGCTCTCTCTGCTCTGACACACTAACCGGCTGAAAGAGAGAGAGAGAGAGAGGGAGAGAGGGAGAGAGAGAGAGAGGGAGAGAGAGAGAGAGGGGGAGGGAGGGAGCAGGGGTCCTGTTCAACATGTCACATATCTGTGCCATTAGGGTCTGTCACAGGGCTGCCATGTCACACTGGGTCAGCATGGTTTTTCCAGGGTTCATACAGTTCAGCAGCTTGTTAGACACTAAAAAGGTGTCATGAGCAGACTATCGATCATTTCTATCTGAAATCTAATTCCACACGTTCCTTAACCTCTGTGGTAGTTAAAGCTGGAATTCTGTTGGAGACGGGGCAGAGATAGTTGTGGAGAGTCATGTGGAAGGATGCTGTGTATTTAAAATCAACAAACGCCTTGAGTAGAAAACTGTGGCTGCACTGGGGCGTATGCTGCTGGTTTCAATGTGTGAAAATACAGACATGGTGTGAAGCTCATCATCACTGCTCTGGTGCTGTTTTGAACAGACTTCACTGGCACCGTTCAACCAGAGGACGTGCTACCAGACAAGTCAGTCCACATTTCTCAGTAGTGGAGTACAGAGAGCAGGATGTTTTTTACTCCGGCACTGGAGGTGACAAAAGTACACACATTATTTACTTAGTAAGAAGTACAGATACTTGTGAAAAAAAGGGTAGAAGCATTCATTCATCTTCTTTAGTCAAGAACAAGTGAAAAAGTTCAGGCTCTGAAATATACTCAAAGTATCAAAGTAAAAAGTCGTCCTCTGAAGGACATTTTGACTGACTGTTTCTGTCCAAAACTGAACCTCACCTTTTCTCTTTCTCTTTCACCTTATTTTTTTTGTCTTGTTGCATCTTTTACGTTGTTTTTGTCCCGTTATGTCTTTTACGTCATTTTTGTCTTATTTACGTCACATGACAATGTTACACAGTCCTGAGCCTAAAACAGTTGGGACCTCTGGCCTACACCAATGACGAGTTTTGTCATACTATCATCATGGTACTCCATCATTACAAACAAGAAACAAGTGCAATATAATAAACAGTAACCTGAGCTGTAGTCTGACTCACCAGATGTACACTGTGGGCACAAGTCTGCCATTGGCCACTTGTTTCAAGGAGCATCGCAGCGTCCACCATCTACATTTTCCCCAGGAAATGGGAACAGCCTCTGAGCTGCAACCTACATGCTAAAAATGGCAAGTTAGCACCTGGGACACTAATGGTACAAATGTAATTAAGCTAGCAGCTGTTACCTTTTCTTTTGCAGGAGTGTAGTCTTATTAACACGAGAGCTCGCCTCCCGACATGCAAATGTTCCACTAAAACAAGTTCCCCCTCGACACTATTTTGCAGCAGCAATGTCAGAGCATCCTGGGCTTAATGCGTTTGTGACTGGTTTATAAAAATACAAAAAAGGCAGGATGATTCTTTCCCTTGTAGTAGAATGTGTATATGTGGACCCAGACCAGGTATGTCTATGCAACACTACCCCAGCCCTAACCCAAACCCCAGCTTATGACACCCTGAGAGCTTCAGTTTTTAGTTTCTGTTTCATTCAATAGTGGATCACTGACTAAACATCTCTTGAATATGGCACTCAGATACACACAGCACTGAGAATTCTGCACTCCTAGCCTCAGTTTGTCAGGAGGGCCAAACATACCACATCAGTACTTTATCACCTCTATGTCACCACTGACTGTTGACTAGTTTCTGTCATTGAAGACAAATTTCATATTAAATGAACAGAATAATATTCTACTGAATAGCATATAAATTAAAATAAAGCACTGCCATGCACTGCCATGCAGCTGATATGGGGAGAGAACCTCAACAGTCCAGCCTTGTGTAGCGAGTGTCTCAGAACAAATTACTGTACACACTGATTAATTGTGCATCAGAGGAGGCAATATGCTCTGAAGCAAAGGAAATGACTTCTAACACACTCGTTTAAGACTTAACTACAAGGGAGCTTTATTATGAATCGATTACCCCTCAGATAAGATTAAAAGTCTAATATTTACTGCCAACATCATTAGACCAACACCGGAGGACATGTCATTAAGTGTGGAATATTAGATGGTAATATCTGGTCTGCCATATCCCAGCTGTGGCCAGACAAAGGCAGCAGTGGTCCACTGAGCTGTCTGAGTCAATGCTTAGACAGCTGGACTCAAACCACAGTGCATTCATGTGGGCATGCACTCATTCTGCCACTAACAAAAGACACCAACAATGCACCACGGTCGGGTCTGTTTGGGGCTTTTGGTGGCGTATTTCATGGTATGATCCTCTTTATGTATACATTATTTCTAGTTTCTTCATTTATTTACATTCTGTAATTCCATTTATGGGAGCATCATAAAAAT
>JAJHUR010139703.1:0-13821 GCA_027495735.1 Lutjanus campechanus
TTAAACCAGGATTAAAGTTAAACCAGGATTAATTTAGCAGAGATGAAGTAACTCTCGTCCTCCCATCATCCTCCAGTTCCACCCCGGTCACAGGAGGAACCCGTCCAATCAGAGCAGCCTGGAGTCGGACTCTAACTACCCGTCCATCTCCACCTCGGAGGTGGGGGACACTGAGGACTCCATTCAGCTGGTGGAGGTGAGTCTGTGAGGACTGAGTGTGTGAAGAGGGCGGGGCCTGTCTGTGCGGCCGGCGTGCTGACAGGTGTTCTGTGCTCACCTGTGCAGGAGATGGGTGTGGAGAAGGCGGCGATGGACATCAGCCTGTTCATGAAGCTGCAGAAGAGAGTCAGAGAGCTGGAGCAGGAGAGGAAGAGGCTGCAGCTCAGCGTGGACAAGATGGAGGAGCTCGCCAAGCGCAAGGTGACGTCTCCGCCCAGTCCAGCCGGGTTTATTACAAACAAAACACAATAACAAGTCAGTCAGACTCAGAGTGACACGTTTGTTCTCTTCACTGAAGGGTTCTGAGTCGAGGAGTCCAACGTCTGAACAGGAGACGGCAGACCTGGCCTACAACAACCTCAAGGTTCAACATCGCCTCACCTCACCCGCCTCACCCCACATCACCCGCCTCACCCCACATCACCTCACCCCACATCACACCACATCACACCACATCACACCACCTCACCTGCATCACATGAACATAAGACAGGAGGGAAAAACACAAACTGTTTTCTGTTTTCTTTAACTAAATGTTAGCGTTAGCTCGCTGGCTAATAAAGAGTTAACAGAACGTTGCTGTGTGTCCCTGCAGAGACAGGAGCTGGAAACAGAGAACAAGAAACTGAAGAACGACCTGAACGAGCTGAGGAAGACCATCGCCGAGCGCGCATCTCAGAACAACTCGTCCAATGAGCTGCAGGACGGCTACAACCTGCTGCTCAGTCAGCTCAAAGCAGCCAATGAGGAGCTGGACGCCCGCAAGGAGGAGGTCCTTATTCTGAGGACGCAGATCGTCAGCGCTGCCGAGCGGCGAGAGAAGAACGAGAACACGGTGAGATCAAAGTCTTTGATTGTGTTGCAGTATCACGTGACCTCTGGACCAATCAGAGACCAGCAGACTGCAGCCAATCAGGGACTTACAGACAGAGGACGAAACAGTCCTCTTTACCCAGTCCACTTTACCCAGTCCAGAACTGATTCAACTTGTTTCTGACGGATTTTATGTCGTTTTTGTCTTGTTTTCTTGTTGTTTTCTCTCAGCAGGACATCAGAGACATCATGTCTCTCTGTCGGTCTTCATGTTGTAACAAAGTCACATGTCCTCTGTTCTGTCTTTCAGCAGGAGAGTCGAAACGTTCCTGAGGAGAACAACAAGGAGCCGCTGGACAAAGAGGACGCTCTGAAAGCCTATCATGGACTGTGTGAGTCCAAAAAGTAAGTCAACAACAAACCTACAGACGTCTCACCTGAGGCTGCAGACCTCAGAGGACACACAGAGGACAGTGTGTCCTCTGAGGTCTGCAGCCTCAGGTGAGACTCTGACGTCCATCGAGCTGCATGTTGAACATAACGAGCTCATTAAATATGAATTATTATTATTTAATGTTCTGGTTCAGTAGAACTTGTTTATGTTCTAAGTCCTGTTGATATTGATAATGACTGATACTGAACTGAATCAAATCATGAATTGATTATGAAGGAACCTCCCACAGAGAAACGTGTCAGTGTTTCTCTCTGCTGTTCTGTCTCTGTTCCACCACCGGGTGGAGCTGTTCTTCTCTGTTCCATCACTGGGTGGAGCTGTTCTGTCTCTGTTCCACCACCGGGTGGAGCTGTTCTGTCTCTGTTCCACCACCGGGTGGAGCTGTTCTTCAGCAGCTGATGGTTTAGTTTCTGTTGATTAACTTCACTGATTTTCTCTTTGTTCTGTTTTTGTTTCAACTAAACTCTTCACTTTGTTTCTGTTTGTTTCTGATCTGCAGTCTGATCACACTCTGCTTCTCTTTCCTCCTCTTCCTCCTTATCTTCCTCCTCCTCCTCCTCCTCCTCCTCCTCCAGCTCCCCTCAGGACTGGTGTTATCTGAATGAAGATGGAGAGTTGGGTCTGGCGTATCAGGGTCTCAAACAAGTGGCCAGGTCTCTGTTTGTCCTGCTGTCTGTCTCTCACTTCACTCTGCTTCTTCTGACTTCAGTCACTGCTCAGCCTCTCTGTCTCTCTGTCTCTCTGTCTCTCTGTCTGTCTGTTATAACCAGTGAAACCAGGAGCCTCCCAGTCAAAGTGAATTATTCTCTTCCTCCAGTTCTAAATAGAACATAAAGCGTTCATGTTTCCTGTTCTAGCCTTTAACAGTGGAACATTCAGAATAATTTCATACCTTTAAAAAGAGCTGAACATTGATCATACGAGACAAGAACTCAGAAATATATTTTTAAAAGAACTGATGGTTCTTGTTGGAGCAGCGTGTGAATCGATCAGGACGTCCGACAGGAGGCATGATGGGAAATGAAGGCGTACGAGTGAGATCGTTTCTCTCAGAGGACAGGTTATCTGTGACGATCAAAGACGTCTTTGAGTTTCTTGGGCAGATGGTGATCACTGTCACGATCAATAACCTGATTATTGACACTGATCAGCCTGATTATTCTGGACGGTCACGACTCTTAAAGGTTGAGAATTATTGATCAGAATAAATACTGAGGACACATTTTGATTTGGGGCCATTTCAATGATTATGTGAGTCCAGAGACTGACAGACAGGCTCAGCTGCAGACTCAGATTGATTGATTGATTGATTGACTGGCTGATTGATTGACAGGCTGCTGGAGGCTCAGCTGCAGACTCAGTCCCGGCAGCACAAAGACGAGTTGGAGGCTCTTCACACTCAGATCGAGCTGCTGAGAGACGACATCGAGAAGAAGCAGGAGATCCTGAACTACACGTCGTCTTTGTCCCCGGAGGCTCAGGTGGAGTTCAGCGTCCAGCAGGAGATCACACGACTCACCAACGACAACCTGGTGAGACAAAACTCTGTCTTTTTGTTTTTAAATGTATCCAGAAACATGAAAATACATAAAAATAAACATATTTAATCTGACGTGTCGGTTGATGAGTCTGGATTTAAACCGGATATTAAAGTGTGATCTGACTCTGATCCTCGTTCTGGTGCAGCATGGAGAACCTGGGTTCCCTCATGTGTGTGTGTTGTTCTCCTGTTCTCAGGACCTGAAGGAGCTGGTGGAGAAGCTGGAGAAGAACGAGAGGAAGCTGAAGAAGCAGCTCAGGATCTACATGAAGAAAGTCCAGGAGTTAGAAGGTAACAGCTCAGTCACATGACCGACCGTCTGGGTCACATGACCCCTGACGTTCTCTGACGTTCTCTGATGTTCTCTGACGCTCTCTGACGTTCCTCTGCAGCGTCTCAGGCTGCGGCTCAGAGCAGCCGGTCCAAACCGGAGCTGAGCCGTCAGGTCACCGTCCAGAGGAAGGAGAAGGACTTTGAGGGGATGTTGGAGTACTACAAGGAGGACGAAGCTGCGCTGCTGAAAACACTGATCACAGGTCAGCGTCCTCCGTCCTCCATCTTCCGTCCTCTGTCCTCTGTCCTCTGTCCTCTGTCCTCCTGCACCATCACAGAGGACGTTCATGTCTCTAGATTATAAAGTTTATTCTGAAAACCAGACGTGAACACGATGCAGGTGGAAGAAAAACATTTCAATCATATTTCTGTTTTCATCTGTTATGTTTACAGGTGTGTGTGTCTGTGTGTGTGTATGTGTGTGTGTGTGTGTGTGTGTGTGTGTGTGTGTGTGTGTGTGTGTGTGTGTGTGTGTGTGTGTGTGTGTGTGTGTGTGTGTGTGTGTGTTGAGAATACTTTAGTATTTTACTCTTGTCCTCGATGCGTCCTCAGACATCAGGCCCAGCACCGTCTCAGCCACCGTCCCCTGTCTCCCAGCCTACATCCTCTTCATGTGCATCCGTCACGCCGACTACATCAACGACGACCAGAAGGTGGAGTCTCTGCTCACCTCCACCATCAACGCCATCAAGAAGGTCCTCAAGGTGAGTGTCCTCCACACCTGTCTCACCTCCAGTCACCTGTCCTTTTTCACTGAAGACGTGTTCTGATTGGTCCTGCAGAAGAACAACGAGGACTTTGAGATGACGTCCTTCTGGTTGGCCAACACCAGCCGCCTGTTGCACTGTCTGAAGCAGTACAGCGGAGACGAGGTGAGACTCTGCACCGCTCTGTGGACAAATCCAGAGAGACAGAGAGACGCAGAGACATGACCGGCTGTGTTTTTGTTCAGGTGTTCATGACGCAGAACACGGCCAAACAGAACGAGCACTGTCTGAAGAACTTTGACCTGGCAGAGTACCGACAGGTTCTCAGTGACCTCAGCATCCAGATCTACCAGCAGCTCATCAAGGTGGCCGAGGGAATCATCCAACCAATGATCGGTGAGTTTACAGACGGGAGACAGGACGGGACAGAGAGACAGGACAGAGAGAGAGACAGGACAGAGAGAGAGAGAGAGACAGGACAGAGAGAGACAGACAGAGAGACAGAGAGACAGAGAGAGAGAGACAGGACAGACAGAGAGACAGAGAGAGAGACAGAGAGACAGAGAGAGACAGACAGAGAGACAGAGAGACAGAGAGAGCGACGTCATCCAGCCAATGGTCGGTGAGTTTACAGACGGGACACAGGACAGGACAGAGACACAGGACAGAGAGAGAGACAGAGAGAGCGACAGGACAGAGAGACAGAGAGAGCGACAGGACAGAGAGACAGAGAGAGCGACAGGACAGAGAGAGAGAGAGACACAGGACAGAGAGAGAGACAGACAGAGAGACAGAGAGACAGAGAGAGAGAGACAGGACAGAGAGAGACAGAGAGAGAGACGTCATCCAGCCAATGGTCGGTGAGACAGAGAGAGCGACAGGACAGAGAGAGAGAGAGAGACAGGACAGAGAGAGACAGACAGAGAGACAGAGAGACAGAGAGAGCGACGTCATCCAGCCAGTGATTGGTGACTTTAACCAGAGACAGGATGAACAGGGACACAGAGAGACAGACAGATGGACACCTGGACTGAATTTCTTCAAACTGCACAAACGTTCACTTTGACTCAAAGATGAACTGATGAGATTTTGGAGGTCAAAGGTCACTGTGACATCACTGTCGATCTGTTGATATTTATCATAAATACTTGATTAATGACTTTGATTGATGAATTACTGATTTGATTATTGATTACTTGATTAAACGATGACACAGCTGTCAGTGTAAAAAAACAACATAAAAATGAAAATCAGACTGAATGTTGACACTGATGAACGTCTTCATTTAGTTTGTTTTTATGAAACTGAAAAAAGTTCAGAAAAACGTGTCATTTTTTAACTCATAAACTTTCTTGTAAATCTGGAAAAGCCTCACAGGTCTGAGCTGACTGAGGCATTGTGGGTATTGTAGTTCTGACTCAGACTGTGTCAGCTTGTTTCCAGTCGATCAGCTGACAGCAGACGTCTTCATGCTGTCACGTTTTCAAGGTTTGAAACTGATTTAAATTAAAACTCTAACCCAGCCAATCACAGCAGATTCAAATGTTACAGATGAAACAAAACAAAAACATTATTCATAAATAAAAATAATTCACCTGATTGAAGACGTTCTGCAGTTTGTTCTGTGTTCCTGCAGCAGACGAGGAACATGTAGAACCTGCAGTTCTGTGTCTGTTCTGTCTGTAAGACTGCAGTCGTCCATCAGGGGGCTCCACTGTCCCCGATCCCGTCCTCCTGTCCTCTGATAATCTGTCTGAGGGGACTGAAACCAGCTGTTCTGACTCACTTCATCATCCAGTGATTCATCATCTCGTCCACCGCTGCATGTTCTGTGTACAGCTGTTACCATGGCAACCACCCAGCCGCCGTCACAGACACGTCACAGACAGGAGTTAGTGTTCAGACCAGTTTGAGTCTCTGTCAGCAGGTCATGATGTCATCCAGAGGACGTTTTACTGTGACACAGTGGTGACACTTAATGAGTGTGTAATAAGTGTTAGTTAATAGGTAATAAGGCCTTTATAAGATGCTTATTAACATGAATATGTGTTAATCAGACAATATAAGTGTATAAACTGTAAAAATATATAAATAATCTCACAATATTATTGTGAGATTCTAAGATATTTATAAGAACTTAACAGTTTATAGATGCTTAAGAATATTAACATGTAACTACGCGCTTATTAATAGTTAAAGGTTAATTCATCCTTGATTATGCACTTCTTAACAGTTACATGCTTATAAATGTCTTATAATGTTGCAGTAACCATGTTTATTATGCTGTTATTAACACTTGTATTGTCTTATTAACACATTAATGTTTCTATTGATTTTTGATTGAATATTGAAATCGTGACGCTCTTCATATATAATTTGAAAATTAAAACATATAAAAATATTTATCATCATGTATGTGAACAGGAAGTAGAATCACCAGCTGGAGGTCGTCCAGAGCATAGATATGTATAGTAAGGGCCTTTATTATACATATCTATGGTCCAGAGTCACTTTACAGATCATATGTTTATATTTGAGTTAAACGAGCTCAGTGATGTCACAGTGACCTTTGACCTCCAAAATCTCATCAGATCATCTTTGAGTCAAAGTGAACGTTTGTATAAAGTTTGAAGAAATTCAGTCCAGGTGTCCGTCCATCCGTCCGCCCGTCCCTCTGTGTGTCTCCTGACCCGTCCTTGCGTCTCGTTGTGTCCAGTGTCGGCCATGTTGGAGAGCGAGAGCATCCCCAGCCTGGCGGGCGTGAAGCCGATGGGCTACAGGAACCGTTCTTCCAGCATGGACACGGACTCCGGAGGGCCCAGCAGCTACACTCTGGAGGCTCTGATCCGCCAGCTGGGTCAGTTCCACGCCACCATGAGGGACCACGGCCTGGACCCCGAGATCGTGGGTCAGGTGGTCCGACAGCTGTTCCACTGCATCAACGCCGTCACGCTCAACAACCTGCTGCTGCGCAAAGACGTGTGTTCCTGGAGCACGGGCATGCAGCTCAGGTACACACACACACACACACACACATTACACACACACACACACACACACTCATTATACACACACACACACACATTACACACATACACACACACACACACTCATTATACACACACACACACACTCATTATACACACACACACACTGAGTTACTTTCTGTAAACTGACATCTGTGTGTGTGTGTGTGTGTGTATAATGTGTGTGTGTGTGTGTGTGTGTATAATGTGTGTGTGTGTGTGTGTGTGTGTGTGTGTGTGCAGGTACAACACCAGTCAGCTGGAGGAGTGGCTCCGTGGAAACAACCTGTATCAGTCTAAAGCTGCGGCCACGTTGGATCCGATCATTCAGGCCGCTCAGCTGCTGCAGGTCAAGAAGAAGACGAGTCAGGACGCCGAGGCCATCTGCTCGCTGTGCAGCAGCCTGAGCACCCAGCAGGTCCGATCGCCTCGTCGATAACTCGTGGGGTCATCGGTGAGCGGTGGTATTGATCCGTGTTGTTCTGTGTGTTGCAGATCGTGAAGATCCTGAACCTGTACACTCCTCTGAACGAGTTTGAAGAACGAGTCACCGTGTCCTTCATCAGGAACATTCAGGTCGGTCTGCAGGAGAGGAACTGATCATGTTCTGATCACATGTATTGATCTATAGGTCATCCATACACCAGTATCTGACCAAACAGTGACTAAAAAGTCATTTTATAGATATTCTCTGATATTTTTAATGATATTTCAGAGTTTGTCTTCTTCTATAAAACAGATAAACTGATGTTGTGACACAAACAGCAGCTGTGACATAAAATCACTGGTTTTATGAATGAAGTTTGGTTTGAACAGGGTCAGATTCTTATATAACAGCTGTTTCCTGTCACTGAACACATGAATACAAACAAATCAATCATTTCACTAATGGACCAATCGAATCAATCAGCTGTCAGATCAGCTGTTTCCAGGCTCCGCCTCCTCAAACACACACTTCTTACAGCTGCTGGAAATCCTGGAAAACTCTTGAATTTAATGTTTTCAAGGTTTGAAAAGTTTGTCTGTCTGTGTGTCTCACCTGTTTGACGCTCCGTCTTCACCTGTGTGTCCAGAACCGTCTCCAGGACAGGAACGACCCTCCTCAGCTCCTGGTGGACACCAAGCAGACGTTCCCCGTCCTCTTCCCGTACACGCCGTCTGCCCTCAGCCTGGAGACGCTGCACATCCCCGCATCCCTCGGCCTCGACTTCCTCGTCAGGGTCTGAGGCCTGAGAGAGGGCAGGGACGACGGACGGAGAGATGGACGGACAGACGGACGGACTGATGGCTGTGACCAAACAAAACAGAGACATGTGGACCATCCTGCTACCAAAGTGTCTATTTGTCTTCCTGTGTGTCCCCTCAGACTCTGTACTTCTCAGGGCTCACAGTTTGTCCTCAGCATGTCTCAGAGATCTGAGAGACAGCAGAGACGGAGACAATGAGATCCAGTCCGTCTTTCTTCTTCTTCTTCTTCTTCTTCTTCTTCTTCTTCTTCTTCTTCTGCGTCTCTCTGCTCCGCTGACAGGAGGGAAATGTGGCGTCACAGTAAGTGTGGACAGAGCGAAGACGTAAGTGATCATTTGACTGATGAAGTGTCCTGCAGGACAAAGAAGGCCAGCGAGACGTTTGAGGACAGTTCAGGGAGGACGGACAGAAGTTTAATGATCCACAGATAAAAACACAGATTCACAGACCTGACGGGGACGTCGGAGCGTCCTGGACTCAGACGAGTCTGTGTGACGTCCTCTTTGGACGGGGACTCTGTCCTTTTTATCATCAGCGTCCTCGTCTTCCACCTCAAGACAAATAAAGTTTCAGCATCGAGTTTTCATTAATGAGTCAAAAGGACTTCACTGCTTTTACATCTGAACTTTATTTCTTTTGTAAAACTGAAAGATTCAAGTTTTCTAAAAGAATAAAAGTGAATCTTCTCAACAAAAGATCAGAGAAACTTTTTAAAAACTGAAACTTTAGATCCAGATGTTTTTTATAGTGAATTATTGTGTGTGATCGTCCGTGTGCGCCGCCTGTTTCCACCTGTTTCCACCTGTTTCCACCTGTTTCCACCTGTTTCCACCTGTTTTTCAACTCGTGATCAATCTGGATTTCATTTTCAGTCTGTTTTTATTCTGTTTTCTTCGACGTATCGGCAGTTTTGATTCACAGGATTTATTTAGTTTGGTAGTTTTCAGGGTTCGGGGTAGGACAGGGATGGGAGAGGGTTCTGTTAGAAGAACGTGGTTCTGGATGTTTTCTTCAGTTTCTCTTTAACTCAGTTTTGGTGAATGTTGCGGGCTGAACAGCGCCGCCTGCTGGAGCCTCCTGAGACTCTACAAACTGACCTTTTCTTTCCTTTTTTTATCCGTTTGACTCGCTGATGAAAACTTGATGCTGAAACATTCGATCACATGAGTTTGTTGTGATGTTTTATAACACGAACACGCTGATGATAAATGTGTCTCAGAGTTTGTGTGTGTGTGTGTCTGATGAATCTGTGTGTGTGTGTTCACAGGTGTGTTTTCTGTCCACAAACAGTTAAAGAGACGTGGACCTGCAGCACCGTGTGTCCTCGGGGACAAACTGAGACAAGACGAGTCGTGTGACGTCAGAAAAGTTTCTTCTAAAACTTCTAAAAAAGTTTTTACACTAAAACGTTTTTTCTGCACGATGACGCTGCTTCACCTGTGACCTCTGACCTGCTTTGTGCTGAAGCCTCAGTTTTAATACGACAAACATGTAGAAGAAGGCGGATGAAGTTGTGACGAACGTTCTCTCGAATGATCAGCTGATTCTGTTCTGAGAGACAAAGAACAGCAGCAGTCGTGTGTCCGTCTGTTTTCATCTGTTTTATCACTTTAGATGTTTTCATCTCGTCATGTTTTTTTCATATTGTTTCATATTTTACGTCTTTTTCAGTTTTCTCAGATTCAAACTTTTAGAACATTTTGAAAAAGAAAACAAAAGTCCAGAGAACCTCGCTCTGTTCTCCTGTAGACGGCCGAGTTTCTGCTTCTTTGAGGTTGGGTTCCGTTTCTCCGTGTCGGCGTGTGAGAACGTTCCACCTGGTTCTCTGACATTTCTTACTCCTTTGGTTTGTGATTTAATTTAAGTTTGTGGACAGAAAGAAACACGTGTGTGAACATTTATTGGCAGATTTTCTGGACTGGAGCTCGTTTGTGTCGATCAGGAAGAAGTTTGAGAACGCAGCTGAAGTGGACGACGACGTCAGACAATCTGTTCTTTTCTTTTCTTTTCTTTTCTTTTCTTTCTTTCTTTTCTTTTCTTTTCCTTTCTTTCTCTTCTCCTCGTGACAGTGAACTCGTCTCGTCTGCTCTTCAGCCTCGTCTCTTTATTTTCTGATGATTTGTGTGATTTTTCTAAATTAACACTAATTAATGAGTGAAATAGTAAATAAATGATGTCAGAGTGACGTCAGAGACACGAGGACGTCCACGTGTCTCTGTGGGACGATGGAGGCCTGAACAATCGTTTGCACTCGTAGTGACGTCTCCTCAGTAACAGCTGGAGGACAAAATGTCCCCTCGGAGACGTCGGCGTCTCTACATGAAGTGTGACTGTAATAAAAGTGAAGAAGTTTGACTTCACTGATAAATGTTTTATTATCTTTTCTGTGGAAAATGTTGAATCTGTTCAGATACAAACGATGATGATGATGAATCTATATTTTCATAAGATCACAGTTAAACGTTCTTTAAAGGTTCTGCAGCGACGTTCTGAAGCACAAAGGAACTTCCTGTATTTCAAAGAATATATTTTGTAACTTTGACTCATGAACACGAATGTTTCCTCTGATGTTCTTCTCATGTTCTGATGTTCTCATGTTCTGATGACGTCTCATCTTCATTATGACCAATAAAATCAAACTGTTTCTTCTCAATGTTCTGAAACAAGAACCGAGCTTCTGTCAAACAGCTGAAACGTGACTTTAAGTTTATTTGTTTGTTTTTTTCACTTCCTGTGGACGAGAACCAGGAAACATTTAACAAACATTTTAAAGCGTCCGGTTCTTCAGGGTTCTTCACATTCTTTACTGTCTCTGATCAAACTACGAGTTCTGATTCTTCTTGTTTTCTCGAGTAAAAGTGAAAAAGTCCTGAAGAGTAAAAAGTTACTTTTTTACGTTGTTTGTTACGTCTTTTTTGTCTTGTTACATTTTTTAGTATCTTTTGTTTTTGTTGTGACGGAACAACACAAACAACGTAAAACAACAAAAAGATGTAACGAGATGAAAAACAACAAAAAGATGTAACGAGATGAAAATGAAGCTTTAAAAGCTGAACAATCTCAAATTGGTGTAACGACAAAAACTACGTAAAATAAAAAAGTAACGATGAATGAGATGAAAAGTTTCCTCTCGTCAGGTCTTGTACATCATCTTCGTCTCGTCTTTAAGTATAAAAGTAAAAAGTCGTCCTCTGAAGGACGTTCCTGCTGTTCCTGTGCAGAGACAACGGAACCTTTTCTCCACCAGCGTCTCCGTCTGTCTCAGTCTGACGTCTTTTATCGTTTTCATCAGTTCTGTTGTTTATTGTCTTGTTACGTTTATTTATTCTTGTCATGTCTTTGTCGTCACGTTCTCACAGTGTTCTCTCTGTGTTCTGTCAGTGTTCTCTCTCAGTGTTCTCACGGTGTTCTGTCAGTGTTCTTTCTCAGTGTTCTCTCAGTGTTCTCTCAGTGTTCTCTCTCAGTGTTCTCTGTGTTCTCTCAGTGTTCTCTCACAGTGTTCTCTCAGTGTTCTCTGTGTTCTCTCAGTGTTCTCTCAGTGTTCTCTCTCAGTGTTCTCACAGTGTTCTCTCTCAGTGTTCTCACAGTGTTCTCTCTGTGTTCTCTCTCAGTGTTCTCTCAGTGTTCTCTCTCAGTGTTCTCTCAGTGTTCTCTCAGTGTTCTCTCTCAGTGTTCTCTCAGTGTTCTCTCAGTGTTCTCTCTGTGTTCTCTCTCAGTGTTCTCTCTCAGTGTTCTCTCAGTTTTCTCTCAGTGTTCTCTCTGTGTTCTCTCTCAGTGTTCTCTCTCAGTGTTCTCTCAGTTTTCTCTCAGTGTTCTCTGTGTTCTCTCTGTGTTCTCTCAGTGTTCTCTCTGTGTTCTCTCAGTGTTCTCTCTGTGTTCTCTCAGTGTTCTCTCAGTGTTCTCTCTCAGTGTTCTCACAGTGTTCTCTCTCAGTGTTCTCTTTCAGTGTTCTCTCTCAGTGTTCTCACAGTGTTCTCTCAGTGTTCTCTCTGTGTTCTCTCTCAGTGTTTTCTCAGTGTTCTCTGTTTTCTCTCAGTGTTCTCTGTGTTCTCTCTCAGTGTTCTCTCTGTGTTCTCTCAGTGTTCTCTGTGTTCTCTCTGTGTTCTCTCAGTGTTCTCTGTGTTCTCTCACAGTGTTTTCTCAGTGTTCTCTCAGTGTTCTCTGTGTTCTCTCACAGTGTTCTCTCTGTGTTCTCACAGTGTTCTCTCAGTGTTCTCTCTGTGTTCTCTCTCAGTGTTTTCTCAGTGTTCTCTGTTTTCTCTCAGTGTTCTCTGTGTTCTCTCTCAGTGTTCTCTCTGTGTTCTCTCAGTGTTCTCTGTGTTCTCTCTGTGTTCTCTCAGTGTTCTCTGTGTTCTCTCACAGTGTTTTCTCAGTGTTCTCTCTCAGTGTTCTCTCTGTGTTCTCTCAGTGTTCTCTCTGTGCTCTCTCAGTGTTCTCTCACAGTGTTCTCTCTGTGTTTCTCTCAGTGTTCTCTCAGTGTTCTTTCTCAGTGTTCTCTCTGTGTTCTCTCTCAGTGTTTTCTCTCTGTGTTCTCTCAGTGTTCTCTCTCAGTGTTCTCTGTGTTCTCTCAGTGTTCTCTCTGTGTTCTCTCAGTGTTCTCTCTCAGTGTTCTCTGTGTTCTCTCTCTGTGTTCTCTGTGTTCTCTCAGTGTTCTCTCAGTGTTCTCTCTCAGTGTTCTCTCAGTGTTCTCTGTGTTCTCTCTGTGTGCTCTCTCAGTGTTCTCTCAGTGTTCTCTCTCAGTGTTCTCTCTGTGTTCTCTCTGTGTTCTCTCTCAGTGTTCTCTCTCAGTGTTCTCTCAGTGTTCTCTCTGTGTTCTCTCTGTGTTTTCTCAGTGTTTTCTCAGTGTTCTCTCTGTGTTTTCTCAGTGTTCTCACAGTGTTCTCTCTGTGTTCTTTCAGTGTTCTCTCAGTGTTCTCTCTGTGTTCTCTCAGTGTTCTCTCTCAGTGTTCTCTGTGTTCTCTCACAGTGTTCTCTCTGTGTTCTCTCAGTGTTCTCTCTGTGTTCTCTCTGTGTTCTCTCTCAGTGTTCTCTCTGTGTTCTCTGTGTTCTCTCTCAGTGTTCTCTCAGTGTTCTCTCAGTGTTCTCTCTGTGTTCTCTCTCTGTTCTCTCTCTGTGTTCTCTGTGTTCTCTCTCAGTGTTCTCTCAGTGTTCTCTCTGTGTTCTCTCTCTGTTCTCTCTGTGTTCTCTCTCTGTTTTCTCTGTGTTCTCTCACAGTGTTCTCTCTGTGTTCTCTCAGTGTTCTCTCAGTGTTCTCTCAGTGTTCTCTCAGTGTTCTCTCTCAGTGTTCTCTCTGTGTTCTCTGTGTTCTCTCTCAGTGTTCTCTCTCAGTGTTCTCTGTGTTCTCTCAGTGTTCTCTGTGTTCTCTCTGTGTTCTCTCTCAGTGTTCTCTCTGTGTTCTCTCTGTTCTCTCTCAGTGTTCTCTCAGTGTTCTCTCTGTGTTCTCTCTCTGTTCTCTCTCTGTTCTCTCTCTGTGTTCTCTCT
>JAJHUR010139704.1:9569-68797 GCA_027495735.1 Lutjanus campechanus
CTCATATTTTGCAACTTCATTTTCAATCCATTAACCTTTTTAGAGGGCTCCAGAGACAAGGAGGGGGAGAGGGGTTCCTTTGTTCCTGAGGATGTGGTGTGCCGCACCCTTACTGGGATCCCGAACGTGGATTTTAATTGATAAAAGATGAAAAAACACGGTACAGACTAGAGAGAAATGCTGCAGACACACCTGCATGCCCCAACTCTGCTCTGCATTTTCACCTCAACATCAAACCTAATCACACCCCGGGCAGAGAGTCACCGTGTCTCAGCCTCTCTTCGAATAGCTATTTGCAAATTAGTTTGCTCGTCAGTCATCCAATAAAACATCGGGATATATTTAAATCTTTTAAAATGCCACTGCTTGTGCTGCCTCCACTGCGGTAATAAGTTGCTTCTGTTTACTCTAAATGTTAATTTAAGGTGAGCTTTACCTTACATCTTGCTCCAAAGGTGCGATCATCAATTTGCTGCAGAATCTGAATAAGAATCTGCAATGAAAGCATTTTGCGCTCCGCTCAGTATAGGCTTATCTGAGTCCTGGGAGAAATCCATTAAGTCACACAAGCACACACACACTTGCTTGAGTCCACACATGCACACACGCAGAGATGATAAGGTAATGTCATTGTCATCTGGCCATCTGATTAAGTAGATTAGAAACACATTTAGTGGCCGGCTGTGGCTCTGGTGGCTCTCTCGGGGGTAAATGTCACCCTCACAAACTCTGCTCCGTCCTCACTACCTGTTGGTAGTCACCATTTTCTACTTATACCTGTATGAGGTACAAAATACTGTAGTATGTTGTAAACACAAGCAAAACCAAGCCAATAACCAGGAGGCAGCATTCTGGTCTATGGCTGGGTCACGCCAACAAAGATTAATTTTTAAACCTGATTAAATCACAGTTTAGCTCGAAGTTACTGCACCAAACTTTAAGGGGCTTAAAATTTAGAAAGACTAAATTGAAACCTCAGTCTAGTTTTTACTGTAAACTTGGGTGACCAGACAACCTGAAAATAGTCCCTATGAGCAGGCGTCATGAATTCTGCCCTGTTTGTCCTGAAAATGCTAAGATCATGTTTTGATTAGTTATAAAACATAAAACATTATCTTGGTGTTGCCCATTTATGATATAATGATTTACACACTGCTAGAACACACTGTCATTGTGTGTTTCTTTTTCCTGTATTGACAGTTGACTTCATGAACAAAACTAATTCACTTTAGCATTGAGCTTTGATTCAAGTTGTGGCTTAACTCCCCTGTCCTGAATTTCACCCATTCCCATCTGCTAACCCTACTCTAAACCTGGATTAAATTTAATTCTGTTGTACCAAAATTTAAAACTCTGATTTAAAATAGATAGATAGATAGATAGATAGATAGATAGATAGATAGATAGATAGATAGATAGATAGATAGATAGATAGATAGATCTTTATTCGTCTGACCCAAAGGGTGTCAGAAATTTTTCTTTGACAGGGCTCACATCACTTTCCACACACACAATGCACACACAAAAGGCATTAAAAACATTAATAATACTAATACTGCAAGAGAACATTACAACAATATTACAACTTAAAAGAAAGGAAAAGACCAACCGCAGGTCTTTAGCTTCCTGAAATAGGAATTCCTCTGCTGTGTGATCCGGTCTTAACTTTAAACTTACTCTGGAGGAGTTTTGCCTGTAAAAATGGCTGCCTTTTTTGAGATGGAATGAATAACATAAAATAATAGTGGGCCACAGTTCCTCAAAAGTTAAGGGACAGACTTAATCTATAGTACTTGAGTTTTATAATGTGTCTCCTTTCTTTCACTCCACTTTATATTTTGGCCAACAAGTTTTTCTCAAAGGAGACATTATAGCTTCTTTGCTGCACCATAATGAGTAGGCTAACTAACTTTGTAGCTAGCTAGCAAACAATATACAGTTCTTTTTCCCATTTGAGCTTGCTATCAAACAATGTAACATTTTGTTTGCTTGTTAGCTCGCTGGCAAACAGTGTAATGTTTTGTTATGTTTTAGCTAGCTTGCAAACAATATGACATTTTGTTAACCTTTGAGCTAGCTAGCTAGCAAACAATGTAACGTTTTTCTATACTTTTTAGCAAATTAGCAAACAAAATAACATTTAGTTAAATTTTTTAGCTAGCTGGCAAACAGTGTAATATTTTGTTATGTGTTAGCGAGCTAGCAAACAATGTAACATTTTGTTTACTTTTTGGCTAGCTGGTAAACAGTGTAATGTTTTATTATGTTTTAGCTAGTTAGCAAATAATGCAATGTTTTGTTAGGGAATACAGAGCAGCTGAAAGTTAACATTTTCCCACCTCTTTTATACTTACTAGGTCCTGACAGTAATCAAATATATAATTTTATTCATTGATTGATTTATTTTAAAATTAAAATAACATTTATTTAAACTCCACTCTGCTTAATTTTAAATCATACTCATTTTAAACCTTGTTTTGCTGAACTCTGATTAGAACTGTTAATCCGGGGCTTCCCAGTCTAAGATCCATAACTCACATCACAGGCCTCCAGACAGATTTTCACCTACAATGAGCATGTTAAAAGTTTTTTTAATTGTTTTCTCATGTAGCCCTGTCCTTGAAACCAGCCTGGATGGTGAGGTCCATTTTGCAGGTTGCCACTGCAGACAGATAGACCGAGAGCCCTGGGCATTGAATCAATAGAGCAGTGAGCTATACGAGACAGCTTGTTCAATTCCATTTCCTCAGAAAAGCCCCCTTTCCTATTACGGGAATTTCCTCTTATTTTCTCCCTTCCTCCGCTGAGGAAGAGAGATGGTGGAAAAGGTTGGCAGGAAAGTACTTGAAATAAGTGCAGACATCCTATCTAAAGGTTCATGCAGGCAGCTGGTAAGCGCAGCCACCCGGAGAGAGGCGAGCTGACTGACTTGTTTGAAGTTAAAAGACTGTTCAGCGATGAGCTTGAAACTATTAGACTAATTTCAAACGACAGCCGTCTTCCCCTGATACCCTAATGTGAAAATCTGAGTTATTACTATTGTACATATTAATTCTTGAGTCAGTTCTCACTTTAATTCTGGCTGTCAGCCTCACAGTTCAGTGGAGAATAAAGCACATACACAGTGTGATTAACAAAATAAGATACCCTCTTGAAAAAAATACGGTAGGTAATCATGGATGCTGCAGGAGTGTGTGTGTGTGTGTGTGTGTCTGGCAGGCAGCAGCCTTCCAGACAATGGAATCCCATCTAAAGATGCCCAAAGGCTATTAAAACAGGCAGACGATCTGTTGGGGAATCTCTATAGTGCTTTGGCTTGCCTCAGTGGATGACTACACCTCATTGTTGTGTGCGAGCCCTTTATTTCCCCACGCTGTATCACTCTGCATCTCCTGCATCATTTCTTTTCATTCTCATGTGCGTACACACAAACATCTCTCTCCTCACTCCCCCTCCCCTTTCCTTTTTTTCCTCTTTATCCCAGTCTGTCAGCCTAGATGCAGATGAAAGACGATATGTGTTTGATCTTTTGCAAAAACTTTTAAAGTGCCACGGAAGTCCGCTCTACTTTTAAGCTTTACTCAGTGCTTCAGTCATGTAAAAAAAATTATTTCTAACATTAAAAGACTAATATTTCACAGTCTGGTTCGATTTAACCTGACTTAAACCGGGCCTGTGTGAATCCCTCTGAATTGAGACAGGGTTTGTTCTGTGGTTTTTTGCGCCCATTAGGGGCTATGAGGGCTGCCTCTGTTTACCATAATGCACCTGCGCTCGCCCATACAGAGGACATCCAGTGTGGATTCATTTTCAAGCTCATAATAATCCATTTTAAAGGGCGGACAGTGAATGGATTGTTCAATCATGGAGCTTTACAAGACAGCAAACTCATCAGAGTGTAATCACAGTGTAGCAGTGTTGAGATATTTGAAAAAAAAAAAAAAAAGTCCCAGACACACGGGATCATTCACGGCAGTTGCAGTGGAAATGGAAATGCATCAGACAGAATTATATGAAGCTAAGCTAATATGAACTAATGTAGGGAAAGTATATGCTTTTTTAAATCTATCGGTAAGACACTATTTTTGTACGAGTTCAAGAGATCCATTTGAGTGCAGCAAAAGTCCCAATCCAGTTGCACTAAAAAAGGGTTTGCTGTCTCCACTTACAACCATGTTGTGTTTGTAGTATGTGTGAATGTGTGTTTCATATCTAAGCAAGTGTAACTTTGAATCAGCAGTAAACAACCCTGAGAAAATCATCAGGGTTGATCAAATCGTTAACTTCTGTTGTATGAACTGGGGGTGTGGGGAGTTTAAGTATGTGGCGGTTACGTTGCATGAAGGGTCGAATGAAAGAGACCATTGAGGAAAATGTAGGATCGAGAGTTGTTGGGAGACACGTGAGAGAGCCTAAAAGTCCCCCAACTTCACGTGTTCCAATTGTTTATGTGGATGATGAATGGGCCCCTGAGCACTGTCATATAAAAAGTCACTTAGTCATTTTGCATCTCTTTATGTATATCTTATATTATCATCATCATCATCATATATTGCATCATATACTGTATTTATGCACATATATGTATTTATCTCTTTATGCATGATCTTTCTGGTTGTTTTGTGTTTCTCTGTAGCCCTTTTAGTCTCTTTGTAATAATTTGTGTCTCTTTCGGCCATTTAACATCTCTTTGTGGCTGTCTTGCGTCTCTCTCCTGTCGTTTTGCAGCTCTTTGCAGTCATTTTTATGTCTCTTTGTAGTTGTTTTGCATCTCTTTGTAGTAATTTCGCATCTATTTGTTGTCATTTTGCAAGTCTCTGTTGTTATTTTGTGTCTCTTTTGGTCATTTTGCGTCTCTTTGAATCCATGTTGTATCATCTTTGTAGCTGTTTTGTGTCTGTTTTGCATTTCTCTATGGCCTTTTTGTCTATTTGTTATCCTCCTGTGTCTCTTTTGGTCATTTGCAGTCATTTTTTTGTCTTTTTGTAGTTGCCTTGTGGTCGTTGAGTTGATTTTCCAGCAAGAAATGGACCCCCTAACCACTTGGGCCTCTAGGCCTGTACCTGTAGACTGTTCAGTAATCCATCCATTTTTGGTGCAACACATAAAACCCCTTTAACTATAAGTGTCATTTAGTCAGAATGCTATTTGATCCTGATTGTTCAGATTCACATTTTTTCGCATTCATCAGGAAGAAAATCTATATTTGTTGAAGTCACGTCTGTGTGACTAACAGTGACCACACACGGGATGGGGACTCAGAACTTCCAGCTAATTCTGCACATTCAACAAGATGATGTAGCTCAGTCTGTTCAGTGTTTTTCCGCTCGGTATCACCCATCAACTAATCACAAATCATCCAGATTCGCAGCAGCTGAATCAAACACACCGCGGATCAGATAATGGTTGACTTTAATCTGTTAACGCTGACAAAGAAGTTGGCAGAGACGAGGAAATATGGCTCCAAAGAGACAAGACTTCAAAGTAGACACAAACTTAGATGCGGCCTCAATATGGGTCCAAGTTCCTTTGGCCGTGTCTGTCCAGGAAGTTAGTTGGGAAACTCCACGCTGTCATCTGGTGTCCAGTGAAGTTTCTGTTCTCCTTTCAGACTTCTCCTTTTGGCAGCGTCATTAGCTTAGATAAACACAGATAACAGAGCCCAGTAACCTCATCCACCGCTGAGGTAAAACACTCACAGCGTAGAGCAGGTGATTAAAAGGATTTGTTTGTGTGCGTGTATATGTGTATACGTGTGTGTGTGTGAGTGCCACAAAAGGTTGCAGGGACGCAGCCAGGCAGACGTTCTTGGAGTTGCCTGGCAACCCTCTAGCCACAAAGAGGGGGAAGTGTGGTGCTTGTTATGACGCCTTATGTAACTGCAGGGATGAGTGTGAGGAGAACGAATGAAATAATCCATTCCCACAACTTGTTCTCTTTATTTATTCAGGGAAAACAAAATTGAAAGAATGTATTAAAAGAGGGCTGAAGTGAATGTTCTGTGTACTAAATAAAGGTGCTTACTAGAACCATGTAGTCATCAGATTGTCCCCAAAGGAGATCCCTTTACAGTATAAAGGTTCCACCTCAAATCCTTTCAGGGGGTATTAACCCAACATAAACGGTTATACCTACAACGATTTGTGAAAGGTTCCACCTAGATCCCCCTGTGAGAGCTTCTAAAATGAACCCTTCTATGCTTGAATGGTTCCACCTGGAGCACTTTGTGGGGGTTCTCATTATGCCAACAAGAACCCACCCAGGGGTTCTTCCAAGAAACCTTTTTACCTTCCAAGGGTTTGATCGGGAACCCACCCAGGAGCATCTAAAAAAATACCCTTAATAAGGGTTTCACCTCTAACCTTCTTCTGGGGGTTCTAAAAAAAGACTTACTGCATCCTACAGATGAAGAAAAAACACAAAAACACAGCCAAATGAATTGATTAAGGGGATACTATATATTTAAAAATTCCACTTAACACATGAATAAACATTAATATTAATAATATTTGAGGGTGATAATCTTTTAACACGCAATGCGTTCAAGAATCATTGAAGAACGTTTGACAAACTCTGTCTTTAAAACAGGGTACGGTTGCATCACGTATTCAAACAGCATGAATTCTCTCTCACAAACCTGCCACTGGGGTAAACAACACCAGCATCCTAGAATGCAAATCAAAAGTCTTTTTAGAAACTCCACAAATGGTTTTATAGTTTCACAATACCATATGATCAATGTATCCCTCATCCTTGGTGATGTTTTCTTTTCTGTAGGTCAGCACCGACTGTGCTCTGCAGGGTGGCGCGCAGTGAAGCCATGAGAAGCTCCGGTGAACCTGTGGCGAGGCTTGATGGGGGGATTCTTCTCGCCCCCGCCTGCCTGCCTGGGGAACCTAGAGCCGGGGATAAACACAGCCCTTGGGTACCCTGAGCTGGATCTGCCAGCAGTGTGGAGGATTATAACTCCGGGCTAGAGAGGGAAGAAAAGACGGGGGGGAAATGAGGATAGAGAGAGCAGGGAATCTGGAGAAGAAAAAAAAAGGAAACCACAGAGAGAAGCGGGGAGAGGTGGTGGGCAGCAGCTGGAGATGATTACGACTCCCAGGTTGAATCTCTGCTCACCATGCTCCAATTCCCTCCTTCACTCATTCATTCACTCACTCACTCACACCTTTAACCACCGCAGACGGACACCTGTGGTGCGCTGAGATCCACGTTGCTCTTTCCATTAACCCAGATCTGATATTTACGAAGCAGGAAGTGAGCGAGCGAGCAAAACACAAGCAGCCTGATGATGTCAGACGCATTCTGGGTCTGTTGCAACCAAAAATACGACCAAAAACAGTGCAAAGTCAGACAACATGAGAAATCTGAAAATGCACCATAGCCATGAGACCTTTTTCATTGTTCATAAACTAGTTGAGTATATTTGTATGTGCTCAAATTTTATTGTTAAAACATGTGCAGTGATCTTGCCAAAGGGCACTCATTGTAATTGGGGGAAAAATTAAAGCTGTACTATCAAAACTTTTGTTATCATTATTCTCAGCCTAATATTATGCCATATAAACAATACATAAATTGTAGGCTAGACCCGGTGAATTCAGAGGGATTTTAATTTGCTGACAGTGTTTCTATCGTTCGTAAAATCACTCGAAGTGATCTCAGTGATATCGTTTGGCACTGTTAACGTCCCTGTGGTCGCGCATCCACTTGAGCTAGAACAATTATTAAAACAATGCATTTTCATAAGTTTCACAGACACTGTCGATTCATCTACAGACTAGGAAGGGGAGAATGAAGCTGGATGTTTGCAAGATTCAATCTCACTACGAATGCAAATACTAATACTAATACTAAATCCCACACACTGGTCTTTAAAAAATGTAGCGTGATGGTTTCTTGTTGTCACCTTTTCAAAAGTGAATATTTTGGCTGCTCCTCCAGTTTTTCAGGAGGGCTTTTTGGGGCTCTGTTATTGACATGAATGACTGATCTTTTTGACTATGTGACAAAAAAATGTAAAGTTTATAACACTGACTTCACACAGAGGCTCTTGCTTAGTGCCTTTGGGCCCATTCGGCAACCCACCCATGACTACCTGCCTTGCACCAAACATTCGACAGGAAAAATTTGCATAATTTAGCAGCTAGAGAGCCTGATATTTCACTCAGGAGTTGGTGGAGGAGACCAAAACTCAGATAAAAGTAGAGCAAATATTGTACTTAAATTTGTCGTCTGGGCACAAAATGACTAAATGAATACTAATATTGCTCTCAGCTGTCTGCTGAATTTGTAAATAGGCACATGACTGTTGGCATGACATATTCACTACATTATCCTCATAACGTGATAATATCTAAATGGTGCGTTTACAGCATGTTTCACTGTCCCAAGTAGCCAAAAAAAGAGAGAAAGAATAACTGCTCGGTGAAGCAGATTGGTGGTAGTTGGTATATATTACAAAATACTGCAAATGACAACACATCTATACGCAAATAAGCGCTGAAATAAACAAGCAGACAAAACAATAGTGTAGAACTACAAGAGAGCAGAATATTAATACAGCTCCTGCATGGCATGAGTGCGTAAGAAGCAGCATGAATTTTATATTTGCTTCATTCAGCCACAACAATATATTGAGGCAGAGATGTCTGTAATGTGTGCAGAATATCTCACTGTAATTTTGTACTGTATATACTGACGGATGGTATGAATAAGTGTGCATGGGGAGTGCAAAGCATACAAAAGAAACTAGACTGTACATGTATTATACATGTCACCCTGCACACATTCATTCAGTATTCAGTCAGTATGTGCATCCAGGCATCTTGATGGCATACTAATTTCCTACACTGACACGGCCCTCGCTGTGATCTCTGTCTGAGCTCTAACATCACTGCCAGGGGCCACAAACAAAGATAAGTAAATCAGAGCTTCCTGGCAACTCACCCCTGAGCTCTGAGGTTCGGGTGAACAGATAAAGAGTACGAGTAACAAGAGAAATGAAAGGAGCTGGGATCCAATAATTATTGAAAGGTGAAGGAGGGATGCTGTGAATACACAAATGAGTCATGGTGCACAAAAAAGAAGAACAACAACAACAACGTAGAAGCAGTTGTGGCAGGAAGCATGGGGAGGTCAAGTGAGCAAAGCAGGGGAGAGATACAGATAATGATAGAGACAGAGAAATATAGTAATGGCTGTGGGCAGTATTTAAATGAGTCTGTGTGGCGGTCCAGTGCACAGATTGACTGTGAATTATTACCACTGTGTGCTCACTGGAGCTGCGAGGCCAATGGGCACTCAGTAATTCAGAGAGACAGAAACAAAGAAAAGAGGGCAGAGAAGTAGAAAACCCTGAACTGTTTGAGTACACCATGTCAAATTACACATCATACTGTTTGCTTTAAGGTAATTGATTACTTTGTAACTCGTTACCCTCATGGTGGATATGTCTCTAGTCAGCATCTGAGGGTTCTTACAGAAGGGTTGAGGTTCTACCCAGGACCATTTGCTTCTGAAGAACCATTTTAAGCAGAAAGTTTTGTCAAGGCTTCCTTGTTTCCATGATATAAAGTGTTCTCGGGAGAACGCATGGAGTGAGTTTAAAACCCAAGGAATATAGAAGGGTTCCTGGTAGAAACCTCTGGGTGGGTTCTTGTTAGCACCCTTTGAAAGTGGGAAGATTCTAGACAGAACCCCAGAGAGGGTTGTTGAATTCCTTGAAGAACTCTTTAGTCAAGAGTTCTTTGTACCATAATATAAAAGGGTTCTTGGTAGTACCCCCTGGATGAGTTCTTTTTAGCACCCTTCCTAAATTGAGAGATTCTGGATAGAACCTCCAGAGATTGTTCTGGGTGGACTCTTCTGCAGATGGTTCTAGATGTAACCCTTTATGTTGGGTTCTAGGTAGAACCTTATGAAAGGGTTCCAAGTGGTACTTTTATAAAAGGTCCTGCCAGGAACCAAAAAGGGTTCTCCTATGGGGACAAACCAAATAACCCTTTGTAGTTCTGGTTTGCGCCTTTATTCTGAAGAGAATGAGAATGGATGGAAAGCTGACAGGCGTAGCAACAGTAACTAAGGAAGGCGGGGCTTAATGAAGGGTCAGTTCTTGAGAGGAGAAATTAAAAAGATGCTTCGAGGTGCAGACAGAGCTGCAAATGAGGGCTGTGAAGCAAAATTGAAATCGTAACAGTTTTCATTGTCTAATGAAAATATCTAAATGATCATGGCACGTTCATATAATTTTTGCAGCATTGCTTTCCATCTCGTCTCACTCTGCCTTACTATTCTCCTCCCCTCTGTTCTCTCTCTCTCTCTCTGGTTTCCTAGAGAGAGACAGAGAGAGAAGAAGTCTGCGTGTGTGTGTGTGATTGTGTGTGTGTGTGCAGAATGAGAGCTTAGATCTCTAGCAGAGCAGATCAGTAAGGCCGTGGGCAGAAGCAGGGCACTGGGCCCCTGAGTCCCTAAACCATCACCTATACTGCTGCCCTCAGCAACAACCACACTCACGCTCACACACAGATACACAGACACAGACAGATAACAAATATCTATATGCCTGTGCTTCTCTGGGGTCTGTGTTTGCTTGTTAAAATCTAAAAAGTGTGACTATATGGATTATGTTAATATGCATGCACATATTTTATATTCAGGCACATTTCCCAGCTACTGTACAGTATTATGAAATAAAAACACTGGTTAAATATTGCTGGTGCTGTCTGGCAGAATCCTCTATAATAACCCCCTCATAGCCTACATGTAATCCTAGTCCTTATAAGGTTTTAATCACTATCTGCGATCTATTGTCACTTTTCTTCCTTGCGACGGGAGGTTAGAGGTCAAGGTCAGAGGTTTGGGTACAGGGATTGGTCCCAAGGCTTAGCTGCCTTTGTGCTCAGTCATAGTGTAAGTAAAGTCAGATCACACATATGATATTTCTGTACACTCATCCGTTCATCAAATGCTTGCATAAACACTTGAGTGATGTTACGACTAAACTGTCTGTGAACAGTTTGGTTTGTTTACATGCTTCTTCTGTTAACACGCTAATGTTGCTAACGTTAGTCAATGGTGTTTACCATTAAGAAACAGCTTACTGAGAATGCCGGCTTTGCGGTTACTGCTGTTAGTACTTTATCGTCATTTATTACATCATTGATTGTGTGTGTGATAAACAGTGGAGAAAACCTCGCCTCATATGAATTGAGACGAGAATTACGGATAATTTCTTCATTCCGGTCCATCCGTTGAATGGCTTGCAACCATAAACGTCTGTGTTTAGCTTAAAAGGACGTCTTTGACAACAGCATTCTATAAAAATGAAGCCTGTTTTTTTTTTTTAAATCTTATTCTGGCATCCAACGGCACAGCAAGACATTTTTTTTTTGTCTTTATTCCAGTGATCTTTCCCATTTCTCTCAGCTTCTCTCCATTTGCTTTCACGGTTTTTCTGCCACCACAATGCGTACATAACTACGGTGATGTCCGTTCCAAATTGGACATGAAACATTGTTTTTCTCACTGCTTCAAACATTCATACCTTTTAGAGCTGCATAATTTTAAAGCTTTTTACACAGTTGTTAGATTGAAAGGACTCTGCAGTGTATGAATGATATGTAAGGGATTCAGTTCAGTTCTGTCCTATCTGTCCTACCTCTCAACCTTCTGTCCTAAAACTGCACTTTTGTATTTTCTGTATCACAGTGCAAGTTAATGAACTCTAGCTAGGCTTAGAAATATGATTCAATATCTGTATATTATTTGTAATGCACCATTTCAAGTCAGTGTCACATCAGAGGAAAGCAAATCCTCCAATGCACAGACGGCGCTTCGTCCTGGTCTGTTTAGTCTGCAGGCGCTTACTCGTCGTGTACTGTGTTTAGGCTGAATAACAGAAGCTCTTATTTTTGTTGGGGAGTAAACAGCTGGCTGAGGAAGCTTTGTCTTTTCCCACCTGGATATTTTGTTGGCTGTCTGGCTGCTGTCAGCTAAAGGAAACTCCATAAAACACTCCTGGCATCGTGTCAGCATGGCTCCCCTGCAAAAATAAGCTTAGTTATGTGTACATGAGATTTTTTTTTCACGTTCCGTATGTGTACTCTGTTTCTGTTTTTATCTACAGCATGTTTAAATCTATACTGTTGCCTCTCTGTCTCGCTCTCACACTATCTGACTCCCCCCATGGGTCTGTTTTCCTTCCTCCACTTATTGATTCTGATTTTGGCACTAACACAGTGCTACTTCCCGCTGAGGCAGCCTGGTGTTTGTATGTGTTCATGTGTTTTACCCTATATGTGTTTGGCTGTGTGTGGACCCCCCTCTGCCCCTGGTTGGGAGATAAAAAGAGACGATACTTGTCGCTTGTTGACACTAATCTGTACCAATCTCTCTGAGCTGTCTTGTTGTACTACTGTGAGTGGTTCAGAGACATGCTTTTTAAAGGGATAGTTTGGATTATTTGAAGTGGGGTTTGAAGGGGTTTTTGTATGCTAATATTAACGTTAGCTGTCTTGCTATCTCCTCACCCGACCTCAGAAATGTTCTGGTTAAGTCAGTAATGTTATGTGACACTCTGGGGTACATATTTCTGTGCAGTGTTCAATCTGATTACATCAAATACAAATGTTACAAGCACTTTAGTGTATTTGTTTTGTGTGGGAGTGATGATGTCGGTAATTTTAGCTAGAAAGGGTTTGAATGCTCTAACATAGTCTCACGGTAGCTAATATGTTATTTTAGCTTGAAACATGGCCTGATTTGCCACTGGATTTTCACTATCCATTGTCTTTTCAGTTGCTGATCAATCAGGAAGTAGTGAAATGAAAACAGTTTGTCAGATTCCCTGCCGTTATATGACTTAAAACCTTAAACGCAACAGTAAGACATTTGAACTTTCCACCCTGAGCATGACATTGGTTTTTGATTGTTAGTTTGTTCATGTTTGTGTGTGACTTTGTTGCATCTGAACTTAACTTTTAAAATACAATGAAACAAACAAACTAAGCGATGAAGGCAGCAGTAAACCAGCAAGTCCCATGTTCTGCGAGGTAAAATTATTGACTTTTCCAATTAAGTCTGGTTGGTTTGGAGAGAGCGATACTTGGCTCGTATAACAGTGGTCCCCTGTCCACAGCAGTACATTGTAGTATTTCATACACCTCCATTTCACATAATCTGAACTGTCCCTTTAATAACATGTAACATCGTACCCTGTATATATCCGTACACTGGAAAAATATTCAAAACAAATGGCAACATTTTGGCATCAGCATTGGGATTTGACTGGGATTATTGATATGTTACTGTTAACATTTTGTTTTCACTGTTAAAATACCTCTTTCGCAGAAAAATGACAACCATGGATCCTATCCAACCCCCATCCTGCCTCATGTATAATAAAGCCTTAACTCTCTCCAGAGAATTGCCAGAGAATCCATAATTTTCCAGCTTTCTCCTCCTCCAAGGTGCTTTTACCACAAATCCGCCCTGGTAATGTATGCAGCCAGCACAGAGATCAAAGATACATGGATCATATTTTGGTATGTGCATTCGAACATGTATGTGAGCTGCTAACAGGCATGTATGCGTGCCTTCAAAAGCACCATGACTAGGCCCGAGGCAAGAGGGCAAGGAATACGGGTTTTGATGTCAGATGCCTCCACAGTGTGTGCCGCCTTCATGCAGTCACATTATGCGGCTCCAGCATGAAGGTGAATCACCAAATGTGATGCCTCCAAACCCTGCCAGTTTGTGCCTACTGACCTTAAGTACATACAGTTTTGCATAGCATGTTGCAGCACACACCGCTACAGGCCTCAGGGCTAAAAATAGGTAGAATGCATGGCTTTATCACATACAACATATACTGTATGTATTTAAAGAGATAGTTTGACATTTTAGGAAATACGCTTATTAGCTTTCTTGCTTGTTCTTGTTAGATGAAAAGATTTATACTACAACTGTTTCTGTACAGTATGAAGCTACTGCCAGCAGCTGGTTAGCTTCGATTAGCATAAAACGGGGAAATAGCTGGGTTGGTTCTCTTCAAAGGTAAGAAATGTGCTCAGGAAATCTCACAAATGAACACATTAGATCTCAAAGAAGGCAAAAACCAAAGTCTAAAACTACAATTTGTGGTTTTATGGGGGGGTCATGTGTGTAGACTGTATAAGAGGAGTGGACCACTGTGGTCACTGTGGTAGCAACATCTCAATCACAAGGTAACCACACCCTAAAGCACACCCCGTTTTATTACCTATTTTACTCTAAAAGGGACCGTAACTTACAAAACGAACATCATGCTTTATAAAGACGGCTTGAAAATAACAACTGAGATCATAAACTCATTGGGAAACTGTTTACTGACATAATAAATCAAGTGAGAAGTAGAGTAATTTCTCATAGACCTCTGTACAATCAGACCTCTTCTTGCAACCAGTGGAATAGTTCCCAGATGATTGTTAGCAAGAGTGCAGGTTTATGGCACTTTCCGCATAGTCTTTGCTTTTCAAACCCTGAAGGGATGTCCACCTCTCTTATAGCATATGGTCTATGGTCAAGTGCAGGACTATTTATTTATTTACTATTTTAGTTTTGTCGTCACTGTCACCGGCAAAGATTCCAGGAAATCACTGCTCCCAGCCAAGAGCTAGTCTGGCACATATCTGCTCAGTAAAACTTGTCATTTAGAATTATACTTTAGCTTCTCTGTGTAATGTAAGTGCCTTGAAGAGGAATTTAGTTTCCAGTGATCTGTTAGAAGATATCTTGTGGCAGCTCTACGCTGAAACAGACCCAAAACAGAGAAAATTTCCAAATAGGACGACGGATCAACTCATTAATTTGATTGAATTTTCTTTGATAGCAACAATATAATTTAACAGCTGACACACTGCACCAAGAGTTCGTAAATATTGATCATTTTCAGCCCAGTCCCAAGCAGACCTTGTACTTGTACAGCGTAATTGAAATATACAGCTTCCAGTATCATAAAAATCACTATGCACTACAGATAAGCAAAATACAATAAAATATGCTAGGGATGCACGATATTGGATTTTTGCCGATAACAGACACACCAGTATTTTCCAACAAATTTGATTGCTGATGCCAATACTGATATACGCACATATCTTCTCCTCTGGAACACCACTGAAATTTTATTCTGCTTACTCTTATTGTGATGGCCCATTGACAGATGCAGACATTAAATACAATGCTTTTCAATGAATTTCAAAATAAAATACACCGCTTCGTGTATGGATAATTAAACTGTCATCTTATTGGCTGAAATATCAGCATTTCTAGCCGATACAATATTTTATTTTAAAGCTGCTATCCCTTAGGCCTTATAATAGCAGTTTCCTGCCATAAAAGGCTGTCTGCTGGCAAAATAAATCAGTGAAAATATTCTAAATATACTGTACATTGATACTGACATTCGATACTGACTATCGATAAAAACCTCATACAACCTCACTTTAAATCATCTGAAATATGCCACTGATAATTTATTGTATTATTACATTTACACAAATACATGCATAACGAGAAAAAAATGATGCAAACTGTTGCTCTGTCTTTTTCTCCACTGCTTTATCACCATTGGTAGTTTATTACCAGAGTGATATTAAGGTGCACTATGCTGCGCTGCACTCATTTTATCGATTTGGTCTTCATCTTAGAGTGCCATGTGTCATGTTCGCTTAATAATTGAGTGGGCTGAACATTCAGTGAAAAATTGCAGCAATCATGGTGGGGTGCTGTTAGGAAATAGAGCAGACTGATGTAAGAAACTGAGCCAAAGGGCTCTTAAAGGTTATGTCATCGTTTGTGACAGTTGGAGGAGAAAAGAATATCCGCTGGGGACTGGGCTCGGTCTGTCAGGCCAGAGATGATGGAGGGAGATACGGAGGCATAAAGGGAGAGAATCAAATGTGTTCGAGTGAAATAAGAAGGTCTAATAAAGGCAATGATTGTGACAATAAAAGAAGTCGGATTGTTGTTTTTTTTATCTCCTGGATTAAAGGTCGGACTGTCATCCACAGTCAGTGGCTGTGTCATTTTATTTGAGCGTAGAAGGGTTTTGATTTCCCCACAGGGCACAAAAAAGCAGTGTGGTTTTTTTTTTTGTATATATATCAACAACACCAAAGCTCAGAAATAAATTGAAGCCCTGCTCACCTAACAACAGGCATGTTAGACACAATCTATTTACTCCCCCCCTCCGAGGGATGTGAGAACAGAGATTGGTCTGTCTGGATTAGATGTACACTATACCTGAGGTGATAAATCATAATCATGGGAACAGAGCCGCTGCTTCGTTCCCACTGTATATTTCTCCAGGTGCCAGTCCGCCTGTCTTTCTGTCACACACCTAACCTCTCATACATCATTTCATCCACAGAGAAATGGTCATCTGCCCTGTCGTCTCTACTTGCGCAAAGTCGTGTGACGTACACCTGTTGCATGTGTGTTGTATATGAACTGCATGTCTGTTTACTCCTCACAAAGCAGTCGCAGTAAAGAGTAAAGTTACCTTCACCTACAAGTTTTCATCCTTATGTTAGTAACTTTTATTATGATAGTCAGTTTAATACATATTCTTAATAGTATTATAGTATAAAGGTGCTAACTAGAGCCATAAAATGAGTTTGTTCCCACAGGAGAACCCTTTTTGGTTCCTGGCAGATCCTTGTATAAATGTTCCACTTGGAACCCTTTCAGAGAGTTATACCTAGAACCCAACATAAAGTGTTCTACCTAAAAAACCTGTGAAAGTTTTCACTCAGAAGTTGTACAGAGAACCCTTCTATGGTGTGATGGCTCCCCCAGGACCTTCTCTGGGGGTTCTGTCCAGAACCTTTCCACCTTCTAAGGTTGCTAAGATGAAACCCTCCTGAGGGGGTTCTTATAAGCAACCAAGAACTGTTACTGAGAGGCTTTTTATATTCCGAGGTATATATCTAGAAAACACTCAGAGGGCTCTCTTAGAACATTTTTATATTCTGGGGGTTTCATCTAGAACCCACCAAGAACCCTTTTATGTTATGATAGAACCCTTGATGGAAGATTTCTCCAAAGAACTATTACCACGGTGTAATGTGCATGCTCTGGTTGCAGAGGACACCTGACAGTTAAGGTTTAGGGGAAGCAAATGAAACCATGAGGTGCAGATGCGCCTGACTCAGAAGCCCAGGCAGGCCTGATATCCAGCTGCCCTGACATTTGGAAGAGAAGGCTTTTTGATGTGGGAGGCAGAATGGAGCTGTGTTTGTTTTTCCTGTCTCTCTGCTGGTGCAAATCTGTCCAGGGCTGTCTTTCTCTCTCCGCCTCTCACTGCGTGTCTTTCTTTCTTTCTTTCTTTCTTTCTTTCTCTCAGTTTCATAATTTCACTCTTTTTCCTCTGCCTACCCTTATCCTGTGTTTATATTTTTTGATGTTTCTGTATGCTTGAAATAGGCCCCCTCCGCGCGAGTGTTGGTGGTGGATATCTCTGTGTTGCACTCCTGTCTGTGAGTGAGCAGAGCAGCAATTCTCAGACCCCCTCACCTCACTGTCAGAGGGTTATCTGAGTAAAGCCTGGCGTGTCTCCCACTGCGCCAGGAGCCACTGATCTTCCCCCCACCGGCTTTCATCTGTGCCTTAACGCAAGTGCACTGAAAGCACATGCAAACACGTATTTATTTGCGAAGGTTTCCCACTGTCATGTTCATTTTCTAACCCCTTTCTCCGTGTTGCAACCCCTGTTTGTTGTTACACAAGAACACATATGCAGAGATTCCTCCTGTGTCAATGAATGTTGATTTTTCAGTGACAGTTATTTGGTACTGACAAATATTGATCGGAGTGTTGTTCGCTCAGTTATAGAACTAATACACTCAGTTTGCAAATGATCAGAACGAGTGTTTACTTGACTCCTTCAAACGTGGTGCTGAATTTCCATTCTTTAGTTAAATTAGCATTGATTATTTTACCGTGTTAACATGCACACAGATAAAAAACACAGAGTGCATTGAAAAAAACATGCTTCGTGCTGTCTGAAATTCATAAATTCATGATTTCCATTCACGTGATGTCGATCTATTGTTTACGGCGGTGCAGCACAAAGACGTGTAAATGATAAATGTATATAACATGTGGGACACAGTATTCCTGATTGAGCTTCCCAAGGCGGTAAATCCAGGCTGTTTCATATCCTGCTGTGATTTGTAATTCTGTTGACTTATCTATCCAGATCAGTCTTTCCTGCTTCTGGTTTTGCTGACAGACAAAAGCCCCTCCATCGTTCTCAAACACACACATGCACACAGAAGAATAGCTATAAAAAATAAAAAAAACACCCCTTATTTGCACTGTGTAGTGTCACAGTTTGAGGCATGGATGTGAATGAAAACAAAACAAATTCTACAAGTCGCTGCTGACTTGGAGCAACTGTCAAACTAGTTAATTTTTTTTTCTTTGGCAGCTGATGTAGAGGCCCCCGGAGGCTGTCAGACCTCCCCACTAGCACATGAGCTCACCACAGTAATGACGACGAAGATAATCATATAACGTCGGAACTCCCAGATCATGATCACCACAAAATTTAATTAACTGATCCATTGACCTTGGGTTATCTCTCCACCAAATTTAAGTTAAATAAAATCAAGATCTGCAATTTAAGATAAGTTTATTATGAAAAAAAAAAAAAAAAAAAAAAAAAAACAGTAAAAAAGATCATTTAGCCAGCTGACAGATTGTTTAGGAGCCCTGATGGCCAATCAGTTTGACTTCAGAATAACATAAAGGCCATGCAAACAGTCACACATAAGAGTAACACTTTTTGTCAAAAGGGTGTGCATAAGACTGTCATTACACAGTCATACCATGTCATGACAGCTGTCATACACAAAAAGGAGTCTTTAATGCATATGACTGTTGTCATTAAGCCGTATTCCTTTAATTATGTCAATTTTATTCAAAGCTGATATTGTTTCAGATGTCTCTGTTGTGACAAGTTGACATTATCACAGTTACAGAAACTATTCAGCTTTAACATGACATTATATTGTCATATGTGGTTGGTTTTGTCACTGGCCATCATGAGACCATCATAAGTGTGTCACAAATATTGTCTGGCTCCTGGCATCCCAGGGCTGAGTCAGCTAATTAGGTGGCTAGCTCCCTAGCTAACCAAGTTAACTAGCTAACATCAGCTACAGATAACAGCAAACAGTGGTTAGCCAGCTTTAGCAACAACTAAACTAGCTAACTATCTGTCTGCTATCTGTCCATCAGCTACCTCTGTAAGCTAAAACAGTTGGATAATGTCAAGTTGTCATAACAAAGGCATCAACCGTTATGTTGTCTTGGTTAATATCAAGTTGTCGTAACAAAGACATTTCAAACTATGCCAACTTTGCATTGCATATGACGTAAATGACAAAATGACACATAATGACTACAAACATTAAACATTAATAAAGAGACTTTGTGATGGGTTTCATGACATGTTTATGACAGTGTTATGATAATCTTTTGCAAACCCCTTCAAAAAGTGATAATGTCAGCTTGTCTTGATTACTGTCAAGTTGTCACAACAAAGACATCTCAAACAATGTCAACTTTGCATTAAAAATGAAATAATTGATCAACTGACACTTCAAGACAGTCATAAACATTCATAAAGACTGTTTATGACAGGTGATATGACAGTGTAATGTCTTATGCACACCCTAAAGTGTTACTCAGGATGAGCACATAAACATGTTCTCATGTAGCTATTAACACACCAGACTACATATTCACGGCCATCATGGTATGACACAGTCATTTCTCATGTGAGCAGAGTAATATGGAGATTGATATTTTCCTTGGGGATCAGCTCATTCTTTCTGCAGCCATGTTTTCACCAGAGATAACCTAACTGCTGACTTCCAACTAAATCGAAGCATTAACGATTGCAGTATGTAATTCAGCCCCTCGGGCTCATAGCACTGCATGTTGTCACAGGTGTCACAGGCTACAGTTAAATATGTCAGCATGTTTTTATGTTATTAGTCCATGTAAACATACAGCCATGGTAATCACACCCCTCATGGAATCTTTATGCACCCAGGGGCCTAATGCATCAGAAAAGCAGAAATTATCAGCTCACCCGCCAGTGAATCTTATACACCACCTCTTTATGCGGATTATAGGATGTAGGTGGGGCGGTTACACTCATGGCAGCACAGACTGCTCCTCACACCAACACCCACAGACCAACAGGCTGGTAGAACAGCTAAACACCAACCAGAAAAGAGCAAACAGCACTTTGCTGAGAGCTGGACGGGCTATTGCCAGTCTGTGGTTTGCAAATATGACTAAGACAGATGACTAAGCATAGAAACAAAAGATTGCATGTTTGTGCACTGCTAAACTTGGACTCTCTACATGATATTTAATCTGGTGATGACTCTTTAATTTGAATTACTGTCAAAAGAAGTGAATCAAAACAGAAAACTGTGCAAAGCTTGAGTGTTTTAGCCAGACTTTCCTCTTATTTCTTATAATTATTCTTCCCTTCATGTAGTTTCTTCTGGTTGGATTTTCGGTCAGTATAGTTTTGGTTCTGTACATTTTTTTTCGTACATATGTGCTTCTACTTCTGTATTCCTAATAATTCACTTTTAGCATGTTGTCATTTCCTGTACAGTAGACAATTTTTCATGGGAAAGTCCAATGCTTTTGCTGAAACAACAAATTTAAATGCTTGTTAATGAACTCTGAGTACTGCATGTGTTGCTGCTAGCTTAATTATTGTGATCAAACTTACGCAATTTTTAAGGGTGACAGATAAAACTTGCAATTTTTTGCAATTTTGATGAAATATTGATTTCAGACAGTAGTCAACAAATGCTGCTTTTAATTTCTACCAACTGAAATGAAATTTGATCATTGAACATTGGGTCCTTTGTTTTGTTGAAAACATTTTCTCCTGCTGACTTTTTAATTTTCAAGCTGGCTCATTTTAAAACATAGACCCTTTACAAGTATCTTAACTGTGTGCTTGATGACTATGTGTATGGTTTTGTGCTTAAAATGGAAAAAAAAAGTATAGTATTTCTGTGGAGAAATACTACACAGTGGACGTGCTATTTTTAATGTAACTTGTACAAAGGTAGGGTAGGATAGGTGCACTGTTATTACCATTTCTTACCCTTTTGCTCTTGGGGTTTTGTTTCTTTGAGAAGCAAAATAAAAAAGAGATGATCCTCCAAACTCGTTAAATTAAAGATATTTTTCTCTGTGAGTGTGTATCGTGTGCTGTGGCTGCTGTCAGCTGATGAGATGAAACATGTATTTGGGTCGGTGGATAGGTGTGGGGAGGGGACATATTGCCAAGGATTGCTTTCAACTTGCTAACAGATACAGCCATTTATGACAGCCATCTGTCCAGCATGTACGTGTGTGTGTATGTGCCTGTGTCTGTGTTGTTTGTGTGTGTATGTGTGTGTGCATACATACACTCACAGGCACAATTATGGTTTCGCTGGTGGGTGTTGGGGTCCAGGTGGCTGTATACTGTAATATTGCACCCACGGCGTGCAACAGCACGGGGGGACGTGGGAGCCCAGCAGAGCATGTTAGTCATAAAAACGCATTTGTAAATGCCCAGTCTGAGGCCTGCACTTACCATGACCCAAAAACTGAAACCTGAGAAAAATAGGGCTTTTACAGTTACAACTCCTGGTAATATGAGTCAAAAGAAAGTGGCTTGGCTGACTCTGACCAAGACAGTCTCTCTGGACAGTGACAACCTGGACTGAGACATTCGTCATAACACCGTTTTTATGGACAAATATTGATACTGGACATGTCCGATTGAAATTGATGGAAAGCATGCAACGAAAGAAGGTTTGAAAAATCTTCACGAATCTTAAAAACTGTAGCATTATTTCGAAACTATTCAGTAGTGATACAAGTAATTGTGATTTGTAGTAAGTCAGCTAAACACAAGAAGAAGAAGAAGAAGAAGAAGAAGAAGAAGAAGAAGAAGAAGAGCATATGTAAAGATAATCTTACATGAGCTCCTCTGCTCATATTTAAAACAACTATACACACTGGGACTATACAAGATGTGTGCTTGCTACTGTTTACCATATAGTTAAGAACTCAAGATGATCATGGACTATAGACTCTTAGAAGTAAGGGCTCTTCCTGAGGAGACGAGGTTCCACACAGAACCATTTGCTCCTGAAGAACTTTTTTGAACTGAAGGTTCATCAGTGGTTCTTTGTCAGACAAACGGGTCCATTAAGAACCATTTTTAGAAGAAACAGTTCTTCGAGTATTGTTGAAATTCCAGAGTCCCAAAGAGGCTCTGTACCGTAATATGAAGGGGTTCTCAGTAGAACCCTGTGGGTGGATTCAAGATGAAACTCTTGGAATATAAAAGGTTTTTCAGTAGATTGCTCTTGTGGATTCGAAATAAAACCCTTGGAATATGAAAGAGTTTGCAGTAGAACCCCCTGAGTGGGTTCCATGTGAAACCCTTTGCATATAAAAAAGTTCTCAGTAGAAACCCTTGCATGGGTTCTATATAAAACCCTTGGATATGAAAGGGTTTGCGGTAGAGCACCCTGGGTAGGTTCAAGATGAAAGGGTTTGTGTAAGAATCCCCTATAGGTGGATGATTGATTGATGAAACCCCTGGAAAGTAAGGTTCTTGGTAGAGCTCCCTAGATGTGTTCTTGTTAGCACCCTTAGAAGGTGGAAAGGTTTTAGACAGAGCCCACAGATCTGCGATCCGCAGTTCTGAGTTGCACCACAGAGGGGTTCTCCTTTAGAACCTTTCACATAGACCTTTTCCCCCAACATGGAACTGGCTCCATTCTGGTTCAAGCACCATATTTTGAACCTTTTGAGCATTTCCTCCAAAAATAAATAGGTTCAGAACCTGAGAAGTTACAGCAGGTTTTCCTTGGGAACCAGAGAGGGCGTCTCACATTCTGCAGGTTGTTCTACATTGTTGATTGCACCCTCTGTTCACAACCTCCTTGATTATAATGTTTTTGCTAAGAACTGGTGGCAATGCGGGCTGGTTCACTGTATAACACCAATGTTCCAAGATCTTGAAGAGAACTGGTTCATCCAGGAATCAAAAAAGGTTCTCCTCTGGGGACAAGGCAAAGAATCCTTTCTGGTTCTAATTAGCGTCTTTATTTCTAAAAGTGTAAGCGTAGGATCACTTTCATCATACAGCGCAGTGGAACAAGTGTTTGAATAAAAAAATATGTCTTGATTGTTGCCATGCTACCAAATGACCACATCATAAATTATGCGGCTGGCTGGAGACCTTGTCCGCTCAGAGGCTTCCTGGAGGCAAAGCAGGTGAACAAGACCACTTCACAGGCTAAAGCAGATAACAGATGACTGAGCTGCTCCTTTTTAACTTCACTTGTTGCTATCTTGAAAAAAGATCAGGGTTCAGATCTCTTGGGGCATCAAAGATCTTTGGGAATATGCTGAAAACTGAAAGACTTTGTGCCTGAAGGAGCAAGGATTTCTTTTCAAAGGCTGAAAGCAGCTGGAAAGAAGCATTAGCCGAATGTAAAAAAAAAACGTATCTCGCACCTTGTTGATAGTAAACGTTTTGGGTGTATCAGAGAAGCGGTTAAAGTAGATCAGACAGAACATGGGGGGAAACACTGTACTTTTCAGTCTTTTGATTCCCACAGTGAACACTTGCAGGTGACAGGATCCATTCCTGTACTGCAAGTCATATCTCAACGCTTCTGAGTGCGGTTTTGCATATCAAACCAATGAAAAATCATCCATAGTGCATTCCTTGTCGGTGCTAAGGAGGGAGACGGAGGAGGTCTATTTTTACATCCAGCCAAAACAAGGTTTGAAGTGAAGGCCCAACGGAGAGGAGGAAAAAAAAGTTGAGCTGATGTGCTGCTCTCATCCAAACTCTGTAAGATGTGCAGATGCTGCTCTATCATTCATGTTGTTCGGATGGAGACTATCAAGAATAACACTTAGATATCTGGCATAGCTGTCAAAAGCTCAGAAGGACTTTTAGCAGCGGTAGCAGTGAAGCTCAAAGGAGGGCAATGTGGGTCAGTCGACCGCTTTGGTTCAGACTGAAATATCTCAGCAACTACTGGATGGATTGCCATGAGGTTTTGCACGGACATTCGCGGTCCTTCGAGAATGTATCCTACCAACTCTGGTGATTCTGACTTTTTCTGTATTGTCACGGTGACACTGACAGTGACGCTGAAATTTAGTGAAATGTCTCGATAACTATTTAATGGATTGCCGTGAAATTTGACACACACATGTTAACCTGAAGATGATTTGTTATAACTTTTGTCATTTTTTTAAAAGACCAGTTGCTAATAATTTACTGACAATTAGTCACAGCTGTGGTTTGTATTTGATTAGCATTAGCAATTACCTAAACTGAGATAGTAAACATTATACCTGTTAAACATCGACATGATAGCATTGTCGCTGTGTGCATGTTGACATGCTGATGTTAGCATTTAGCTAACACAGCTAATACTGTGAAATTTTGTTGTTGTTGCCAGATAAAGTTAAGTTGTCAGTTAAAAGACATACGTTCAAGCAGGTTGCTTCCTTGTCCTTCAACTAAAGGACAAGGAAACAGTTCGGGATTCATTTTCTCTTCGTACCCATTTTGATTTGTTTTAATTGTTTTTATGTATAATCTGCACCCCTTTTCATATCTGCGTTGGTTATATTTACACCTTTTGAAGTTTATCTCACTCTTCCACTCTTTCACAGTACTTGTTTTGTTTGTGAGTCTGTTCTGTTCTGGCGTCCAAGATCCACACATATCACAGGGAGAAACTGCTCGTCCTTCAATATGTGTGAAATATGTGTTTCTAACATATGTATGCGTGTGTGTATACTCGGGTGTATAGATACATGTTTGTGTGAATATGAATGGGCTTTTACGGGTGGATTATACCCTAAGAAGGCATTACGCATGATATAGAAAGACTAATCCCTGTCAAGGCTGCAGTAAACGTGCCAATACTCTAAATGTGCTGTCCAGGAAAACGCGAAGTAATTAAGGCCACAATTTTTTTACATGCAGATCCTTCACCAGAGGTATTGGGTTGTGAAATCTGGCCTTCATATGGTACAATGTACAGAGAGGAGTGTTTTTCTTGTAAGGCACAGCCTATTTTCCCGGCTATATTTAGAGGCCTGTTTCTACTGGAGGTGAGGATATTGCCTGCTGCGCTTGAGCTGAGGGAGGCATATGTTTTTCCCCCATCTGACCTACACTTCCTGGTGTGAATTAAATCAAAGCTGAGAAGTGCTGAGAAGAGGTGATAGGCAGTGGTCTCTCGAGATAAGCCGGTGTCATTTTTGCTCCAACTGGCCAGCAAAGTAAATCAGCCTTGTGTAGCCTCACTTTTTGACAAGTAAACTGATTGTAGTTATAGTGGTTTGATGCCCACAGGGGGTCTGTAAGACAGGAAAAAAATGAGAAGACATGAAAGAGAAACAAGGGTTGTCCCTAAATGAAACCTGAAAGCTGTACTATGGCTTTAAAACGCATCACTGCCCATGTCGTCTCGGATCTCCTTTGTTAGATACAACTTGTTTATCTTCCAAAAGCAACGGAGTCCCGGCTAAAGCAAAGTACAAATCTCCTCCCTTCGCCCAGGCCATCTTGATTCAGCATCGCAGATGTTGCGTTTATTTGTAGCCACAGGCCAGAGATGAAAAGAGACTGGTGGTTGAGTGTCGGAAATGCTGAGCAATCTTCAGAGCCCATCTGGGCTAGTGGAACGTCTGTGGCAATGACCGACTCCGTCTTCCCTTCATCGCCAATTATGACGCCACGGAGGTGACATATGGCTCCCCCTGATGAAACTCGGAGCAAAGATGCAGAAATGAACGGACACTCAGAATAAGAGGATAGGGAAGAGGGAGATGAAGAGATGAAGGGAAGGAGAGAGCACCTTAACAGAATTCTGGGCAACTGGACCTGTCCTCAGACCTCGATAATCCTTTTACAGTGAGGTCAGTGAACAGATATGTCCACTCTGATCCCTCTCCTTCCCTTCTCTTTTTTTCCACCTTCAGCCCCTCAGCTGCCACTTCATCATTCTCTGTCAGTCTGGGGCTTACAGTGTCACATGGTTTCACATCACAGACATAAAGGATGGTAAAATTGTTGCTATATATACTGAAGATTAGTATTTTTAGCCACACTTACGGCGTTGTTCCAGGGATGATAATGTCGATCAGTTGATCTGTTGGTTGACCAAAAGCATGCTGATGTTAGCATTCAGCTCCAAGCACCAGTGTGTATAAGTAGAGCCTCACAGAGCTGCTGGCAGAGCTGTAGACTATTAGTCTTATTACGCTATTGGTTGGCAAAATAAGAACAGTTTTTTATGGGTTCGCACCAGCCTTGTCCAGTTGAACTAAACTCGGTTCAGCTGGGTTGGTGTGAATGTGGAACTCAAACTCTGGTGCAGACCAAACAAAACACAAACAAACAAAAATACTCTCTGGTCTTTCTACAATTTCTGGACCGCTTGAGGTTTGCCTTTGTGAATGCAAATCGGACCATTTGGAAGATTGGAATGATAGATCATCCTCTCATTGGTTTGTTTGACCTTTAGGTGTGAACGCACCCTAAGTTAAGAGGCGCTGATTAATAAAAATCATGTAATCCTGTGTCCTCCAAATACTGCATTATGTAAATTAACAATATCTTTAGAAGCTGGAAGTGTAAGGGCTGTGTCAATAGAGAAATATATACTCCTATTTTGTATGAAACTCACTGGGACAAAGGTCTGACAATAAAACACTGCATCATTTCAGTCAGGTCACATTTAGCCGTAGGCAGTGAGCAGCAGCTCTGTCTATCTTATCTGTCCCATTCCTGTTTTCTTGTTTACCTTGCCATATTTCTTCACTTCTATCACAACGACCAAAACTGTGATGGCAGCCAAAGTTTGCGCTGTGATTCACTGATGTAGAACATAGTCTAGTTTCCACTTTCTAAAAGAGCACACTGGCTCCAATCTCCTGTCCTCGCAGGGATGAATCCATTGGGTTTCAGTCTTACTTTGCTCCCCGGCTTATGATTTATTCATATGTAGAGTAGAACATTCCGACAATCCCCCACACCCCACCACTATGCCCACAAACCCCCACCCCTCCAATCAGAAATATCGAAGGAGGCCATATGGGGATGAGGCAGCGCAACGTGGAAGCGCACTGTAAAATTAATCCAGCTCTATTTGCTAGTCTCCTTTTTAATCAAATGTATTATTCCATGGCATTTGCTCTACATACTATATTGTTGTATACGCTGAGAAAAACAGGGTGGATAAAAAAAAGGGGGTGACATGCATCCCATGATGCCCTAAGCACATGGTATGTACTTTAACCCACAAAAGCCAGCAGCGAGCCTCGGGTTGCTTGCTTTTTCATGGCACATCCATTCATAATTCACCATGTAAACTACAAAGGTGGATGGGTAAGTGGACATGTGAACTGGTGATGAGACAGAAAGAAAAGAGGAGCACATTTGACACTTCAAAGCATTTTAATGCACCATTTGCAGCATGGGAAATGAACATGCATTAGAATGGGTTTTTTACAAAAATCCTTTGTACCCAAACACAACACCAGCTACACCCATACAGATGATGAGGGTTAGAGGGAATGAAAGAAAAAGGGGGGAGTGCTATAGATGTATTAGATGGCGAGGACAGCCGGCTCATAAAAAATGTGTGACATTGGGTGTATGCGCACATACTAACAGGCATGTGCAAACTCACTTTCTCCTGCACATACACACACACACACACACACACACACACACACACACACACACACACATACACACAAACACTGGGAGCTATGTGTTGCACTCTTTCATTTTTGGCTGTGGAAGTCCCTCCAGTTTTCTTCACATGTAGTAGTAGTAGTCTCATGTATTTTTCATGCACTAGTTGTCCCAGTAGAAGGCCTAGTGTGTCCAAGAGAGGACTCTCCACTGTTGCAAGGTCATGTTCTTCACTAATACTCTGAAATTCTGAAATTAGGAGTCTAATTTCTCATGTGAATGACTGAGTTTGTCTTTCTTTTCTTTCTTGTGTTCTTTCTAATAAGCTCAGCGCTCAGAAAAAGTCCAAAAACAGAAGAATACTGTGATGTCTGTAAGGATGCTGTGGATAATGAGATCCTCACATCCTCATTGACGTCACTGGTGTCTACTACAATTCCCAGAATGCATTGGTCTCGCTGCGCTGGCGATGCAGTTGCATTCAAGTACGCCTCGGGACTTTCTACATCCGATTTTGTAAATCTCAGCTGCTCCTTGCAAACTCAGGGAGTTGTGATAAAAATATAATAAAGCACAGGTTTGGCAGCTTGATGACCCGTCTATATTTGGAGTAGTGAAATAATGTAACGAAACAAAGTATTTTGTTAATAGGCTAAGCTACATGTCCATCTCACTTAACTACATTGGAAATAAGACATAGAGTTCCTGTATAACTTGTGAGGGCTAGTCTAACAGAAATGTATCACAATGGGATGAGAAACTCATTTGTTAAAAAAAATCATGTTGTATGCATGCCAACATTAATCCTGCTCTAACAATTTGAAAAAGAAAAAATAGCTTGTGTTAGTGTCATGTTTTCCTTTAACTTACAGCTTTCTAGTTAATCTTTTTCCATCAGTTATACTATTACTGGTAGAAAAAGATTACTGTCACCAGCTTAGTTAAGGTTAAAATGCAAGCAGTATAAAAGGTTGTAGTGTAGGCTAATGGTAGTGGTAACATTAGCCTTTGATACGAACAGCTAGCCTAGCGCTTTAACCTAACTTAGCTCGCAACAGCAGTTCACCAGCCTCAGACATATGCCTTAAGGTTAGCTTATTTCATGTTTGAAACATAAACAATGTAACATATTGCTTGGTGTCCATGCTTGACCTGTGCAATGATTAGGCCAGGGGATCCCAAACAGCCGTGGCTTATGGCTGTGGCCCCCCTTTTGTAACATATCTTTAAAAACTTATTGACAGTACTATGGTAAGTGTAAAAAACCAACCAACCAAACAAACAAAACATTTCTGAATATATTTCTTTACTTTAATTAATGCAATAATAATTACATTTTAAAATAATAGAAAAAAATCGATTTTATTGTTTGTTTTTAGCATTTGTATATATATATTTTTTGTAGCAAAATATAGGCTATGAAAGGCTTATGATACAAGAAAGTGCATGCTTTCACTTGTAGCTTAAACCCAATATTTTCAGATTGTCTGTCATTTCCCTACTTTATGACATGAAGGGGTGGAGGGCATGAAAGCTGCACCAGTAGGTTATCTGATGTTTCAACTGATGTATTTAAATACTTTTTTGTATTTTTTGCTGCTCATTTAATTTTTATTTCTAAACTGTTCAAGCGCCTCTAAGTTGCTCTGTGCTTGTGTAATTTCGCTCTCCGAGCGCGCTGATCTTGCAGTCGCCACATTTCCGACAGCCCTTGAAGGCAGCACGGCTCCGTACCACTACGAGAAGCAGCAGCGGCAGCAGCAGCAGCGCTTTCTCTCCCTGTAACCTAAACAATGACTCCTACTACAGAGCGGAGGAAAGCACGCCAATAGAATGCGTTACACAGCACCAAAACCCTGCTTCATTTCGCTGCTATTCCGACCACTCACTTAAATGTGCCCACCGTAAACATGTGGATACCTACGGAACATGAAAAATACGGCGTCGGTAAGTTTATTGCCTTTATTTTCTCTCTTTTTTTTTTAAACTGCTGTCCTCTGCGTTCACTCACAGTCAGTTGTAGGGCATGTGTGAACTGGCTCCGTTAATGATGATTTCCAGCTCTGCAATGTGTTATAGTGAGTGTGTTTTTCTTCTTTACATAAGGCAGCATCAGCTCTCTTTCAAACAGCCCCATGATGAGAGAGAGCTTGGTTTTCATCAGACTGGCTGCCACATTGCAAAGCATAGGGTTGTCGCTCTGACCCCCCATGGTTTGCCAAATGAACAGCCACATTTTGATTTTTCACCCCCCCTCTCTGCTCTCCCTTTGCCCTATTTCCCCTTGCATTGTCCGGGAATAAACTAGTGTGTTATCTTGACTCAGAGGTGCTTTTGTATTTGTTGCACTGTCTGTTTGAATGGGGTTGAAATCAGCTGCTCACCCCAGTCAGTCGCTTGTATGACAGTCTGTCTGTCTAATTCGCTCAATTCTTCGAGAGAAAACGCAAATTTGAGGGTTTGTTTTGGTGTATCAGAGATTCAGATTGCTGTTAGACCCTGCAAGCCAGTGGAGATGTGTGTATCCTTCAGTGCATTGTTCCAGGCTGTCTGGATCAAACACTGAAGTGAGACAAACAAGCGACAACAAGGGGAGCGATGCCAAATGTAGGGGAGAAAAACAAAAATCCCACACAGACTTTGTCCTGTTGGTGTGGTAGGAATCTTTGCCTGTCTGTGTACCCGCATTTAAAAAAAAGGGGGCATCTCATTGAGATGCGGCCGCTGAGAGGCGGCTTAAATGTCTCATAATTATATTCCCCTGAGATGCTGGTGTGCTCTGTGTGTGTGATGCTCCGGTCCCTACATGATCCCACAGCCTCCATGAAAACGAGCCAATAATCATTTTGTAATTCTCTGCAAGGAGGATGCCAGGAAAAAGTGTCCAGTTAAACCCCCTTAAAACTACTGTAACTGTGATATGATAAGAGGTTTTCCCTTATTGTGCTCTCTCTCTTTTTTTTTTTTTTTTTTTTTTTTTTTTTTTGCGTGTATGCAGCCTATCTGGTTGCATAAGGCAGGCTCCTGGGCTCTTGTAAATGTTGCTTACTGTCCAAAGAAACACCTGACCTGAAATCAGTGAAGCACAGTGAACCAGAAACAGCCTTTGGCCTCTGTGTGTCACACTCGGTGGTCACTTGACTAAATTTCCCCCTGGTAGAGACTTGTTTCCCTTCTTTGTCCATGTAAGTGCTAAAGACCTGACCTTAGTGACTGAGCTGTTATATTATTTGTGTTTGTTAGTCGCAACCCCCCAGTCTAAAATTTGGCTCTCATTTCCCATCATGCCTTGTGCTGCACCAAGCAGTTTAAGTTTGCTATTTTATGTTACAAAATGCAAATATTAGTTATTGTTAGTGGTTGTATCCGTCCAGAACTTGGTGGTTTATGCTGATTGTTGTTCATAGTTTTAATCGTTGGTCTTCAACAGGGGTTCGGGACCCCTGGAGGGTCCTCAGAGTTAATACAGGGGGTCCCCCAAATTATTTGGGACAAATAATTATGCTTAATGTCTGAGCACTGCTGCAAGGCTCTGATTCTTTGCTGCTTGCCACAATATGTTACTTTTTTTTAATTCTTCACAATCTTTTTGGTGACCCCAAGAATTTACCTCTCGACCCTCTTGGGGGTCCCAACCCCCATGTTGAGAACCTACACTGTTAATCCCAATTCATCCATGATGCAAAATGTAGTGTTATGTAGAGTCGACGCAGATTTTTGGGACTGTCAAAATGGCATGAAAGCTTTATATCCATCTGACACAAACACTCATCCCTTGAGAAATTGACTTAATTTTGTTAAGTTAAGTCACAGGTTTTCATTTTTGAGTTCATTTTACTCAAATCTATTAGGCTAATATAGTTGAATTAGTTCAAGGCAAATTAACAACACATACACTGTGCACTTAGCATATGTTTTGATAGTTTACGCATTCTTGTTTAATAAGATGAATAATTTGTGTTCACTTAACATAAGATAAGAGATAAGACCATAGCTTCCATATGCTGATACGACAGAACAGATTCATTTCTGAAACCCACCCCCTCCTGTCAAAGTTCACATGGCTGGATAAAAGGAAGACATTCATTTTGAAGGCTAAATGCTTGCCATTGTCCCCCAAACTGCTAGTGGGGACCCTGTTAATTGGATTAAGGCGGCTCTTTATCCCATTTTTTTCTCAATAACAGCAATAAGACTCATTTAATTGGCTGTGATTTATTTTTTAAGACATGTTTTGGCAGCAGTGCACTTCCTTGTGGCCGGGTCGTTTCGAGGCAGGAACTGAGATGTTTTCCTGTTGTGAAATTTAACTTTCATGACACACGCACATGCACACACGAAGATGTAACTTTAACATGCCAGATTCAGCAGGTCTTGTTTTGTTTTTTTTCTTTCAGTCTGAAGTTCAGAGAGGTTGACGTGCTTTTGCTCTTCGGTTTTTGTTTGTACTGTACATTCCTTATTAGTGTCTAGAGAGAGAGCAATTCATTCTGTTTAAGTGGATCAATGGAGATTTTACAGAGACTATTGAGTGCTTTAAAGGTCTAGTCTGTAACATTTAGTGGGATTTATTGGCAGAATGTAGCAGAAATTGAATACAGTATTCATAAGCATGTTTTCATTAGTGTATAATCACCTGAAAATAGGAATTGTTGTGTTTTTGTTGCCTTAGAATGACCCCCTTGCCGTTGCTAGGTAGCAAAATAATGAATCTTGGCGCTAAATACTGGAAGATTGAATGACGAGTGGATGTCATGATATTGTCGGTTGAAACTGCTTGGTTCAAGTCTGTGTGAGCACATGTCATATTTTGTTTTACAGGGAGAAAACATGATTGGATTATTATATGAAAATAAAAACACTTTGTTTTCTGGAATATATTGTTAAATGGGAGCACAGTATCACTGAAGATGGCATCTAAAAGGCTTAAAAAGGCATTTTTATTCAATATTGACTGTAAATCTTATATATTTTAATATTTGTATATTTGTGGTTTAACATGGTTATTGCAAATGTTATTACATGTGACTACAAGGCAAAATATTTCATCATCTGCTCACTTATTTTGCTGGTGAAAAGGATAACTAAATGTTTATCTTTGTTGCAAAATACCCTCACACCAGTAATGGCCATTGATCCCCAGATGGAATCTCATCCTAAATTATTAATGCGAGGAGGAACAGCTGTTGCCTTTCCACAGGTCCCCACAACTTCGAGCAGAACACTACCTGAAATGGCACTGAGCTAAATCACACCTCAGAAGAATTCACATCATTGATCTGTGTCTGTTTTTTTTTGTTTGCTTTTTTTTGTTTTTCACTTTTTGGCTCAATCCTGTTGGGTCTTTCATGAATATCCATGCTGGAGAATTGCTGTGATATCTAAATATTGATACAAGCAAGTCCCTACCTCAGCCATTTTAAATGTGATCTCCTCCAGGTGCTTTCAGTGAACATTTTATCCCCCTTTTGACAGGGAGGCTGGCCAACTAAAAGGGCTTGGAAATTCTTGGATCCTTGCAGCCAGGAACATTTGATCTCGGGCCAAATCGAGATGAGATCAGAATGTCTCGCTGTCTAATTGGAAGGTTGCGGCGTTTGATGTCGATTCGCCTTACGAGCGAAGCGGGGCCCTGGGAGGATGGGGGCCACTGCCATTGATGAAATATGAATGGACTCTAGGCGAGTTGATGTTAAGGCGCCCATTAGCCCACCAGTGGAGTGATTACTGGTTCTTAACCTGAAGCAAAAAGGTTGGAAGATTGATGAGATGATGTTAATATCTGGCTCCTAAATGGTCTTGGGATATGGAGACATTAGATTGAGGCAAGAGGGAGAATATCAAAATCGTGTTTTTGAACACCAAGATGGGCTAGGTTGGCAGTAAAAATGATGAGATCAGGTAACAGAGGCAGAGGATAAGAGGAGGCATGGAGTTGAGATAACTGAATCTTGGATGACAGACGTACCCAATAATGTCTTTTCAATAGGGTTGGAGACCATTCACATTTGAACTGATATGGAGTTCATTACTGGAACCCAACGGTACCTTTTTTTCACTACTTTTCATAATAACAAAAATATAATTTCAGTTGTAAAAAGTCCAAACTTCTTAATTTCAACATTCTTCCTCATTTAAGAATATTTTATTATTAACAAACAACAACAAAAAAACAAAAAAAACAAAAACAAACAGTCCCTACAGCCTGTCATTCTGTCAGTAGGGTATATAATGATGTTGCTTGTGTCGTGGTGGAAGGATGTGTGTTATCCTTTCTGTTATGTTGTCATTACTATTGCAGTGTTTGCATGGTGTAATATTTCCCTGTAAAAAGTCTGCAATTCATGAATATTGGTTTGATACTAAGGTTTTGGACATACTCATAGATCTCGCCTACCTTTTTCGCGTGCTGAATAGCATGTTGGTAAGGAATTTTGGAAGCAGCCAGTGGCTGAGTGAATGCTAGTAAAAATGCTAAGCTAACAGTGAAAAAAAATCTCAGTTATCACCAAGAACAACTTATCAAACAAGCTAATTAATCACCTGAAGGTATTGATGAAGTTTTCAATGCCTCATCAAGCATGATGTTAAACTTTAGAGCTGCTAGCTGCAGGTGCGCTAACATTAGCTGTGGTTGCTTTTGGGATTTCAGGCTCCCAAATAGTTTTTAGCTTTGAGATGTGCCGTATTTTGTATTTAGTTCGATGGGTTGTCTTCACTGACTTTGCATTTTGCCTTACGAAATTGCAGAGAGTGTTGTCGGCTCGCTTAGACCCTGACTCACTGGGCCCTTTTTCCACCACTTTGCTCTGGTTCTTGAAGTTCCATTCAACATCCCCGGAACCTTGTGCTATCTAGTGAACCGGCCACTTTGTTTTCTGAGAAAATCTTGCTACTTTTTGGCTCTTGCAGGGAGCCAACGTTTGAGGCTCTGAACCGACTGTCACTGGAACAAGCTGCAGGGGTGAAACTGCTCTCCTTTCTCTCTCTTTCTTGTTATTCTTTAGTCTGACTCAGCGGATGTACACTGTGGGTATACACCTGCCATTGATTGCTTGGTTTCAGTTGGCATGGTGGCATCCACCCTCTAACCTCCAAGATAGCAACCTACATGCTGAAAATGGTTCAAATGTAAACAAGCCAGTGGCTATTACTTTTTCTTTTGCAGGGATTTAGACATTTTAATGCCAGGGCTCGCCTCCTCATGTGCAAATGTTCCACCAATACAAGTTCCCCTTGGCGCTATTTTGCAGGGAAACAGGTCGCTGCATCCTGGGCTTAGCTTCGTACAAGACAATTGCAATTGATTTAGAGAATTCTTTTTTTCCTCCCTTTATATTAGAATATGAATGTGTGGAGACTATGGGAGACTCAACCAGATGTGCAACCTGGTCCCAAAATTTGGCAGATTGAATTCACATGAATTACTTAATGTGATGTGGTACTCGGTAGTATCAACGTACTTGGATTGGTACCTTTTAAAAGTACTGGATTTGGTACCCGAACGTAAGGATGGATAATAAGTCACAAATGTCAGTGATGACAAACACAGTTTGACTTCTTCGCTGCCTGCAGGACACGCTTGAGGCTGCATTGTGTCATATTTTGAGTAGACGTAGAGTTAATGCTGTAGACAGACAGACAGAGAGTGAGTCCCTTCTCCTCATTAAGGCCCTTTGATACAACCAATCAAGCATGTCATTGCTCATCATAATTTAGACACATAATTAAACCATTTTAACGAGCTGATTTGCGTCCGCGGCCGCGCAAGTTCTCCACCGACGGCTGGAGAGACCGGATTTAGCATGTTTCTCGAGTGCTGTGGACAAAACAAATAGCAGAATGAGATAAAGATGGAGTGTAGATTGGAACGTCCCTGCTCGAGGCCTGGATGCGATGGAGGCACAGGGTCAGGTCGGTGTCGGGCCTGAGGGTTTCCTGCTCTCTCATGGTTGACATCGCTCGTTCCTCCCTTGGGGGGATGTCGCTGTGGTTGATGGGGGGTGGAGGAGGGTGCTGGCGCGTGTCAGGGGTGGACTCATTGTTGGGGCGTCCGCCCTGCCCTGTTACCCCCAAATTCCCCCCCACCCCCCCACTCCACAGGGGATTAGCAGGTTGTTTTGGAGGGGCCGCCCTGAGGCCCATTCCACCATTATACCCATGATTCTCTAATGCAGCAAGCCCCAGGGCGACGTATGGGAGAGGGCGGGGGGAGGAGGCGTGGTGAGGTGAAGCCTACCAGCTTGTAATTGCTTCCTCGCCCGCTGCCTCGTCTCCATCTGCAGAGATAGCACCCCTTCTCCTCCACACATTTGCAATCATTCAACACTGGAGGACACCGTAGGAGGCTCCCCCGTGAATTGAACAGATGCAGAAAATCAGGAAAAAAATAGAGAGGAAGAGAGTTAACCACCCAACCCACTTCTACTACACACAAGCTGTCCCCTGGCGTGTGCATGTAAGGGTTAAATAAATCTACATGGACATGTGACATATGACGGGCTCAGAGAGCGTTTTATTCATTACTGATTCACCCCGACAATAATAGGCTCTGTGGCACACAAACATGGCCTGAGACGTGAGGACAGAGTTGGAGAAATGCCACCCCTGGTTCGTTTGTGTTATTCAATTAAATCATGCTCTATTTAATATGGACCCCTCAATTATGAAAGAAAACAACCAAACAGCCCAAACATTGGCCGCTTGTTTGGATTCACTGAACACTAGACGCAGGGAAAAAAGGGACGCGGTTATGTCATCTGGGTTGTATTTTGTGGAAATGAAAATATTTTACCTCTTTTTCCGTTTGTCACCACGCACTCTGGGGAAACCCTCGTGAATCCCATCGGAGTCGGCGACACAAACAAACCAATATGCCGTAATCGTCTGTCTGCACCCATGTATAATGTGGAGACAGGCAGCTGGGGGGGAAGCGTTCCTGCGTTTCCACTCCAGTGGCAGCCTGGAGTGCTCGCTGTAGGGAGGTGATGCTTCTGCTCTGAGATGGCCCAGTGATTTCCAGTTTCCCAGAATGCATGTGGCCATTATAATGGGCATTATTTCACATTGGCTTGACATGAATTATTGGCTTCAAATGCGTGTCTGTCTGGTAATTGCCCATATCCTTCTTAGAGGCTCGCTTGTGCTCTTTGTGATTAATCAATTAGCCTAGTTGATTAAAAGAAATTAATTATGAATAGGGATGCAACAAAATATCAAATATTGTGACAAAAATAAATATTTTTTAAAAATATGACAATATCTACAGTGATATTAAATGGTTAATAAATTAATTTATTATTTTAATTTTATTTCAAAAAAGGACTGCAGCTGACTGCTGCATTGTTTTTATTTTGCAATTATGCTCCGCAAAACAAAAACAAGCTAACCACTAAAAAATTCACTTGTTGACATTTGTTTCACCATATAAACATGAGTATAAAACTATGACAACTAGACAGCTAAAGCAAGAGAAGTCAAACGAAAGCTAGCTGGTGACAAAGCCACCAACTCTTATTTGTACTTGAAAATATGCATTTTGATTTGATTTTGACATCTTGGTTATTCAGTCAGCATCGTAGAGGATATTTTGTCGAGTCAGCATTTTTCTTTGTTTTTCAGTATTGTGATAAATATTGTATCAAGGACTTTTTATCGTGGTGTCATCGTACCTTGAGTTTTTGATAGAGACAGACCGATATATCGGTCAGCTGATATTATCGGCTTGATGTTGGCTTAGCAAAGCAATATCGGTCTAAATTGGTATCGGCGTATATGTTGTTCCATTTTTTTTTCATAATCATTATGATCATAATGCAGATTGTTTGATTTTTTTTGTATTTTTTGGTTTTATAGTCAGCATTTCATGTATATTTGTTCATTTTTCATTCAAGTTGTTCTATTTCTGTTTCCATTTTTTATCATCCGATATATATATTGACATGGGAGTATTTTTACTCTCTAATATTGGTGTTGGCATCAGCCCCAAAAATCCAATACCAGTTGAGCTCTGTTCAGTTTCTGGTATCGTTACATTTCTACTTGTCGACTATTTTGATAATTAATGTAATTAAAGTGTTGCAGTTTGAAGCAAAAATACCAAAAATGGTCCATTGGTTCTAACTTCTCAAAAGTGAGTATTTTTAGCTTTTCTTTGTCATATATGACAGTAAATGAAATACTGTTGTGTTTTGATCAAAATAAGGGATTCGAACACACTTGGATGATTTAAAAGTGAGTTTTTTAGTGATTTACATCTTGCTACCTTTTTGGCCAGCTTCAGTGTTATGAAACACTGTTACTGCAAGCCTGTTGTGGCGTAGTGCGCTTGTGGCTCCCTTTCCTCTATATCAATCCTTGATCCCTGTGTGAGAGAGGTTAATGGGATATGTCCTATTAGGAATTCAGCAGCTTAACTGATCAGTGGCCCCGCTGTAGTGGAGGCGAGGGTATAGAGTGCCTATATGTGTGTGTACTGTATGTGTGAGCGTTTCTGTCATCTGTGTGGGTCGGGCGGGGGGGAAAAATGACTGACATGCCATTTTCATAAACGAAGGGCGTCTGCCGGTGACAATCACTGTGATTGGCGGGTGAGAGTGGCTGCTTATGCATCAGGAGACGCTTGTTTTTTTGTGCTCGTTTGCGGCAGAAAAATGATCGCCGGCACTGGTCCAAGCATCGGTTATGTGTGAGCCGTGGGTGTAATCCAGGCTGGCGTGTATTGACCATAAAGGAAGTGTACATTGATTTGTGTGTGCGTTTGTATGGCTCACCCAGTGCATCGTAATGACCTCAAGCTTTCCCTTTTCCTGTAAATCTCTGTTTAGTAACAGCTACCTCTGCTTACCCTCAACTTACTAAAACCAGAGTGCTTAATTCATTATTAAAATGCTGATAAAAAGGATAGTTATGGTCTGTTCAAGATAAATCTTATAGCATTAATGTATTATTGATGGCTAATAAAGTGTCAAGGCTTCCTTAAAGGACATATGCATAATTTAACAATGTGAAGAGCTAATGGTCGTTGGTTGTCTCTGTCTTCAAATTAACCCTGTTAATTCTTGAATATAGATTTGGCCTCTAACATGCTCATTCACACGGTCACAGTGGGGGAGGTGTAACCAGAGGAGGCTCATACAGATGGCAGAGGTCCAGTTCTTTGTTTTGGTCTGCAGTGTAATCTAATTCTCTGTGGGATGATTGACCCTCATCAGGCCAAATCTGCGTCGGGGCAGTTTTTTTTTTTCTTCTGCAGAGAATATTTCCTCTCTGCATCCTATCCATTTGCAGTTTCCTGATGACACTAAAGACACGTCCATGCCAATGCAGATACATTTGGAAATAGTATATTTCCTCACTGAAATGTCAAATCGACCAAAAAATGATCATGTCTGCTCTTTTTTCCATGTCTTTTAGTTTGGCAAACAACAAACTGGGTTGTTACCGTCAATAACTAATAGGGTAAGTGGTGGCTGGATGCTGTTGACATGACCAGTAACATACTCAGTTGTACTGGGCTCAGTCTTTTGCGAATTATGTGTATTCACATACATTAGCTGATCACATATACAGGTGCTATCATTAAAACATTTATGTGTAATGTTTTTCCATTTTTCCATTCCACCTGATAAACTTTCCACAGGGACTAGGAACCTTTGGAGGAAGTCAGCACGTTTCCAGTCCAGGGTCTACATTTGTTAGTTACTTTATGCATTTTAAAGTTATTTTACCCATGGCCGCAATGATTGCTTCGTCATTAGACTAGGCAAGACTGGCCTGTAACCAAATAAGTGTAAATGGGTAAACTGCTGTTTTCCTCGATTAAAAAGCTCTATAGCCTTTACATTTCTCAGTTGATTATCTGCACTGAGTAGGCAAACAAGTTTTTCTTTCTAACTCTTGAATATAAAAACGACACATTGAAATATTATGAGAAATGTAGACTTTATCATGCTTTTTATCCGGGAAAACAGCAGCTCCCCCCCTTTCCATGTATGTGTTCACAGGCCAGTCTTGCCCTGTCCAATATGGCCGCGACATTGACAGTCCATGTCTATGATTTTTATCCTTCCAAAAGTCCCAGCTCTGGGGGTTGTACTTGCCAAAAGAAAAGGAACTTTCTGATGGGTTGAGTTCTCAAAGCATTTGTATTTGAGCAACCATTTTTAAAAATCTGCATTTACTAACCAGTCATACAACAGAAGGACCACGTCAAGGCCTTAATGGGCATTTATGCTGTGGATGAAAACCAAAAGGAGTTGATGCCTGCCCGTTGCTTTATATGGCATCAACAGCTGTCACTTTTTCACACGCCAGTTGACTAATTCCCCTAATATTCTCTGGTCTTGAGACTGCGGTGGAAATGGAGCCAACTATGGGCTGAGGGAACCTTTTAGTTCCTTGAAAAGTAGTTCTTGGGACTAAAAGTTCCGGGTGGAAACATATTTCTTATTTGTGAACAGGCCTGAGTATCACACCTCAGCAGTTTGTGACCGTAGCCTGACCTACACAGATTTTGTTTTTCATAAATGAGAATTTTCTTAAAAGCTCTGACGCTCCGTCCACACTACAAGGCAAAAACAACACCATTTAAAGCCGTTGCTCCACTTTTCACAGTGTTTTCTAAAAGATCAGATTTAAGTTGCATAAATCTCCAGCTTAGTGTGGATGGAATACCCCAACGGATGACTAAAGATGCATTTGCGGACATGGCCTAAATACATCTAAGTGCCAAGATACTTTTAACAAAATTGTCCCTCAGAAAGTACTGCTCGTCTCTGATCTGCTCCTCTGGAAAGCATCACAGTCCAGGTCACCGAGGACACTGTCAGGAGTTTATCAGCGGGGCGACGGTCGGTCAGGATTAATGTCAGCGAGAGAGACAGAGACAGGGGAAGAGGGTGAAAGGTCTTCAGACAGACAGCTTGTACAGGCCACACTGCTCGACCTTGACTGGACATTCACACACAGTTCTGTCCACACCTGCCTCTCGTCTTGTTGTGCTTTGTTTAGATGGAAATGCTTTTGTTTCTTTCTTTCCGTGGTATTGAATCAGTTCCTTTTGCCTCCTGTTTTCCCCCGGTTGGTATCTTTTTTTCTCCAGCCCCCCTCCTCCTCCGTTCTCCGGCTCATTCCCGCAGAGTGAACTGTTTCCAGAGACAGCAGGTCACACTGTGATGACCCTTATCTCACTTTCTGCCTCTTTCTTCTCATCCATCGCTCACTCATTCCTCTTCTGTCTGGCTTTTTTTTTTCCCTATTTCTTTCTTTACTTCAGTAGCCTACTTCCCTCTATCTGTGCTGCAGTCTGTTCCACCTTTATCTCTCTTCCACATGTGTCTCTTTCTCTTTTCCCCCCCTTCCCCTCCTCTCGATCCATACTCACCTGTCCTAGATATCCCCAGATACTGTGTGTGTGTTTGCCTCTGTGTATCAAAGATTGCGTATTCAAGGATATTTGTGCTTTTCTGCGTGTATCTAATGTTGCATATGTGTGCAGGTTGGTATGTTGTATTTCTGGGTGTGTGTGTGTGTCTGCAGTGGCCTCGGTGGACGGCTAGTCTGAAGATGATAAAGCACTACAGATGCCCCACAGGCTTTGGTGTAGAGCTGAATACATCTTTGTTGTGCTACATATTCCCCTCCACATCAAATCCTATTGAAGATGTTTCATTTTAATGGAAGCATATCATTCTGAAATGTGATTTGAAAATGCTGGACATTGTTGGTTTGAGGTTGTTGCCAGTGCAAAATGTAAAAACCACAAAGTTGTTTGAGATAAAGGAGACTCTGCTGCGGAAAAACACTCAACAATTTTAGAGCCTGGATGCTCACAAGAGCTGATGTCAGCTATTAAATGAATGGCCAACTATTTTGATAATTGATTGATCATTTCGAGTCACGTTTTTTCAGATGTGAACATTTTCTGGTTTCTTTAGTCATTTTTCACCAGTTTCTGACCAAACAACTAATCAGTTAATAAAGAAAATGATTGACAAATTAATCAAAAATTAAAATAATCATTAGTTGCAGCTCTAACGCTCACTATTTTGAAGATATCAAAATGACTTTTTATTTCTTATTGCCAAAAATATTTTGTTATGTTAGTAGAAGCCTCAGTCAGGACTGAAAGAGTTATGTTAGCTTACGTTAGCTACAGAGGTGTAGAGGTGGGTAAACTGTAGCTTACTCACCTTATTTCCCCAGTTCATGTAAAAGCTCAGCTACATTTCAAAGAGGTGGATAAACTTAACTTGGGTTTACCTGACACTATGCCCCTGTTTAGCAGTTAGCTAGCATTAGCAGCTGTGTCCTTCCTTCATTGTGTTTAGGGAAGTTTAAACTCCAGCAACCTTGCCAAACTTGCTCACAGAAATGCAGCTGTGTTTGCTAAATTCATCAGCTGATCCTTATCCTCAAAGCCCTTTGTTTTGTAAAAGTTAAAATATGAACAATATAGCCGATATTGTATTATATTAAAAAAAAACAACTAACCTCTGTTGCTTTTTTTGCTTTTTCCGTAGTAGGCTAAGCATCCAAAGGGGAAGATGAAAAAGAACAAAACAACAGTCTGAGAATACTTAATCATATATAGAGAAATAACTAGCTCTTTTTGCCTGGGACATGCAGTTTTTTCATTCTTTTAGCACAATATCTTGTATATAGCCATCCATCATTGGCATGTTTAAGACTGCTTTTCATTGGTCTTGTCTTAAAACAAGTCTGCCAAGGACAGTATTTTGAATCACAGTGGAGTTGGCGTTAGCTAGCTAGCTACAGCTGATAAAATCTGTTAATAAAACTGTCATCTCGGTCACCAAATTAATACTCGCTGGCTAGAAATGAGAAGCCTACTCTAATCTACCTCTGTGTGAAATTAGAGACCCAGTGTTTCTAAAATAACAAAAAAATTTAAGTGTTAAACCTGCCATCTGAGCAGGCGTAGCAACAGTAACTAAGGGAGGCAGGGCTTAGCGAATGGTCAGTTAATGGCTGCAGAAAAATCACTTCACGTTGAGTCTCTTGCTTTGAGGTGCATGCAGCACACTGACTGACTGATGGTATATTTGTGTATCTCTGCATTTCTGACGCATTGTGTCTGTTCTCTTTATGGCCTTGGTACCTGTTTTATCAGTTGTTACTAAACGGAGGAGGCGGCTGTTTTCATGCTGGCTTCGGGGCAGAAATGAGATAAGAATGACCCTGCATCCTTGTCATCTATGCTCTGCTGTTGATTACTTCTGTCTCCGTAAAAAGCAGTAGTGTGAATTTTGTTGTGTCCCCTCATCTCTCTATTTATTCATCTTCCCTTTTTTTTTTGGTCCTACTTAACTCTCTGTGTACACACATTTGAAGCTGGGCAGGTTTTAGCGATGATCATTTCAGAATCGACCATGAAAATCTCCAGGGCAAATAGAGATGCTTGCACACACGAACCACAGGTGTGCCATATTAGCAGTGTATATTGACTGTGGGCTCAAGAGCTGTGGCAGTGACATTGATCGGTTCACATCCCTCTCAGTCTTCTCTGAGATTGAACTGTTTTCCACTCTCCTTCACTCTCTCTGTCTCTGTAAAGATCACATTGGGAGGATCAGCTGCTGCCTGGCTGGTTTCTGGGCAGCAGCCTCTCTGACCTTGGCTGCCGTTAGCTGTCTTATTACCTGCTCAGTGTGCGTATCTCTGTGGATTCATTTGAAGACGGATTATATCATGGTTTATCTATAATTTATGTTGAATCAAATTTTTGAACTAGTTTAAAATGAAGAAAGATTCAATTTAAACTTCTCTCCAAACCGCAGTGTCGTTTGTACTCTAAAACGAGATTAAATTTAATTCTATTGCACCAAAACTTTAAACTTGCGATCCAGTGTTAACTTTAAACTTACAATTGGGGAGCTTTAACTTTTCAAACAGATGCCTTTTTGAGATGGATTGAGCAAAATAATCATGTTTCATGATGAAAGTTTAGGGACAAACTTTCTTTTCTTTTCTTTCTTTCACTCCAGTTGATAGTCTATTTAGAGTCAATTTTTTCTACGTTAGATTAGAGCTCTGCCATTGTAAGTAGGCTAACTAGGCAAACTAACTTTTTAGCTAGCAAACAATATAACTTTTAAAAAACTTTTTGGCTAGCTAGCAAACAGTGTAACTATTTAGCTATCTAGCAAATAATATAATGTTCTTTTAAAAACCTTATAGCTAGCTAGAAAACAATGTAAAAAAACAAAACTTTTTAGCTAGCCAGTAAACAATGTAGGCCTACTTTTCGTTAACTTTTCAGCTAGCTAGCAAAAAATAACTTTTTTTTTTTTTTTAGGTATATAGCAAACAGTGTAACATTGTTCTTTAAAAAAAAACCTCTTAAACTAGCTAGCAAACAATGCAATGTTTTGTTAAGGAATACAAAGCAGCTTATATACCTACTAGGTTGCTTATTTTGGGTAAGCAAGCATCCCCTTATTGATTGAACTAGTCCTATTTAATTAAGGTTTAAATCACTAAACTCAGATTTACTAAACTGAAATTAGTTTTTAAATGTGCAACAGATCTCTGCTTTTGATTCTGGATTTACTCATTTTAAACTGATTAGACTTAGATTAAATTAATCTTTGTCAGTGAAACCCAGCCTGTGTGTGTACATCTCTTCTGTGGTTGAATCAGTGTACCATTCAGGTTACATACATTTGCTCCTTGTCCCCTTTGATGTTGATGCATGTGTGTGTGTGTGCGAGTGATCTGTTTCCTGCTCTCGCTGTGCCGTTGAGATGACGGCCTGGCTCTCCTCTGCATGTCAACCTGCTGCATGAGAGGTGTTGGCTCGCCGCCCGTCCTCCTCACCTCTCCTCTGTCAGCTCCCCTCACTTCCTCTCTCTGCCCGCGCACAGAAAAGCCAGTTTAATGTCAGGTTGACTTTCTAAAGGGCTTTTCATTGCAGCCCACGGCCGCTCGCTTGCTCGCTCGCCTCCGTCACGGCTTCTTTTTTTTCAGTCAATTTGAGACTGAAGTGTTGAGGCCGATTGCAATTGATTTTTCGCACGCAAGACTGCCCAACTGATTGAAATAACTTCATTCTATAGAGGGAGAAGCTATAGGATGTATAGTCTTCTGCGTGTGGGGCTTTTCTTAATTTAGATTTATAGGGCAGAAGAACTTGAGAGAATGAGATTAACTCCAAACTCAGTGACAAAGCTCCAAAATATGATTACTTCGAAACTGACTGGTTCTTCCCCAGCTGAACGATTCGTATGAATTCCGAAATTAATTGTGTGGGTGTTGTAGAGTGTTATTGCCTCAGAGAGTCTGTTTAATTCATCAGGTTGACTAAACCTCCAACGGTGACCCAGTTCACTTCTTACGACTCCTCTTTTCAAGCCAGCGCCTCTTCGGGGACTGTTCCTATTTGGAATGTTTATCCAGTTAAGAGGAAAGCCTTCAAACCACACAGAGACAGAAACAGATTTCTTAGTTAAATACTTGTCTTGAATTAATAAGCCCCCCGAACATCTGAGCCTCAGGATCATTTGAAGTTTTGTTTGTCTGAGGGGAGAAGACCAAGTGTCTTCGCGCTTCCTGCCTCTCATCGTTGATTGAATGGGGCCTTTTCAGCCTTCTTCGAGCAACTCCAAAGGTTGGCATTGCAGTGCATTGTGAGGTTTGCTTTGTTTGTGCTCCTATTCTGGAAGTTGCACAGAGGATTCCTTCTATTTATTCAGTAGGATGGGTATTTCTGCTCCTGCTATTTAAAGGTCCAGTGTGTGTGCTATTTAAAGGGATACTTTGATGTTTCTGGACACTTGTTTGCTTTTTTTGCAGAGAGTGAGATGAGAAGATTGAGACCACTCTCATGTCTGTTATGCTAAGTATGGACCTCGAGTCGGAAGAGGGTTAGCTTAGCTCGGGGGGGAAACAGCTAGCCAGGCTCTGTCCACCACTTTTAAACGGACAGTACACTTAATGGCATCTAGATATTACGATATACCAGGGTATTAAGAAATCCAGACTGTATGATTTTCAATACCGTCATAAATACAGACGCTCCTTTTTCTCTGATATGGAGATGCTGTGTTGAGATGATATGTTGTAGTGCAGCACAGCGCCACCAGAGGTCAGTTACTCGACTGGTGGACAAGGCAGCGCATCTGAACCAGGAAACATGGCGTCTGGGTAAAAAGTTACATGACTAACTCGTAAATGTAGGCACCGCAGCCTTCTGATTGGTCATAGTTTAATAATCGAGTATTTCATGTGTTTTCCTGGAAGTTATGGCAACTAGAGGGTTGACAAGAAGCCAAGCGAAACGCACCATTAACTTGAATAAGATTACGTATTTCTTCGGGTTTGAACATTACTGAAACTCCACAAAATATATATGATAGTTCTAACTGTTTTTACACATTTTGATGCGGAAATGTTACATATTATGGCTTTAAAGTTCATCAACCAATAAACATATCTTTGGTGTTTGTGCTAAGCTAAGCTAACGAGCTGCTAACATAGCTTCATAGTGAACTTAGAGACATGTGAGTTCTATCAATCTTCCCAAAATGTTAAACATCATTCAGAAATGTCTATCGATGTTGCACCAGCTCTCAGATAGCACTAAACCAGGCACCAGCTTCACTCCAGGCACTGGTATCAGTTTCTTTTCTTCCCGCCAGACGTTACCAAAAAAAAGGCAACATCTACCCACGGAGGGACTGGCTTGAAGTGGCCGTGTTTGCCACAAGCCTAACCTCTCTCCAAGCATCCACCTGGTGCCTTTATTTCCCTCCTTCCTCCAGTCGCCCCCTCAGGGGAGGGAGTCTGAAGGGCTAAACGCGGAAAGTGGCGCCGCTAAAAGCGGTTGAAATGGATCCCTTTTGTGTGGGAGTGAGAGGGGAAATGCGAAGGAAAACCCCCCACTGTGGGAGCCTTTGTGCGCCGAGTAAAAGCACTCGGTCTGGGCGATGACGGCGGATGGACACCTCAGGCATGTTGGTTCATTCCAGCAGAGGAGATGACGGGAGAGGAGAGTTATTGTTTGCATGTATACTGGCTATGGACGCAAACCATGAACCTACAGCAGCTCCCCTCACAGTGGATGGTTCTCATACCTTTTGAGGCCCCTGGCTATTCTTGCTAACAAGCAATTATTGTTGAGAGCTGGCCTCAGATAAAATATACAGACTCTGGCACGGAAATAGCACAAAAACCTGGACGCAAACAAAAAAAGAAAAATGCCCACATTTACTGGTATTTATTTCAAAAAGGTCCTTTTGAAGTGCAGATGGTTATGTTGTTCAAGTGGTAGAATACATCGAGATTGTTTCCGTTTCCTTCCCAAGGGCATTTTTAAAAATAGCATCACAGCCTGACTAAAGAAGTATTTCCCATAGAGTAATCTGTGCTGTTAATGGATCAATAATGGAAATCTCTTTTTGGATCGTGTATCCCCATGCCTATTTATCTACAGCCTAATGACCTGTCACAGGCTCCATTTTGACCTTGATGGTCATTACAAAGCCCAGTATCATCTTTCAGGCTTTGAGCTTTTTGAAGAAAGATGCTTTCATGTTGGTTCAGTAGTTTAACTTGAAAGAGTAGCAAGAGGGATAGCGTAACGCCGGTGATTTATGTCTCTTTTCATGAATCCCATCTTCTTTGACTTTGACTTTTTTTTATGCAGCACCTCGAGGACGCGCTTTATGCAACGACAGCAGTGAAATGAGGCTTATTTGTTTTCCATCGCCCTCAAAAACAAACTTAAAGGGATAGTTTGGATTGTTTGAAGTGAGGCTGTACGAGGTACTTAATCAATAGCAAGGGTATTAGCTACTGTGGTGGTGGTCCGCGTGTCTCCAGTTAGGCAGAGTAAGCAGAGAGGAGTGACAGCACAGAAGCTAAGCAATGAACTGCTGTGGACAGGGCCAGCAAGAAAATGTATTTTAGTTGCGCTGTAAGAATAAAAAAAGTTGAGAAAATGCTAAATTTAGGCAATTATTTCAGTGGGTTTTTGAGTTTTGAGTCCGACTCAAACTCTCAAGTTTGACTTTTCTTCTTTAGATAAACTTGAATATTTGAGTTTAAGTAAACCCCCAAAATTGTATTTCAAATAATTTAACATTTCCAATTGTAACCATCTAATCTTCAAACACAGAAATCGTGACAAATTTGGCTCGCAGTTTACTGCGAACAGTTTTTGATATATAAATCGTTTGGGGTTTGTGAAGATTCAAGTTTATCTAAAGAGGAAAAGTAAATTATCTCAACAAAAGAGTTGCTGGTTCACCACTGCCTTGATCTGTTTGTTTGCTTGCCCAGTCTGTTTTTGTTATTGTGCAACTTCTGTGTTAGGTAGGTTACTTCGGATTCACCGAATTAACACAATAACACAAACAAACTGACAGATCGAGGCAGCAGTGCATCAAGCGTCCTGTGAGGTAGAATCACTGATTTTGCTTATTGAGTTTGGTTGGTTTGGAGAGTGGGATAATTGCCTTATATAACAGTGGTTTCCTGTCATTAAAGGCAGTTAGCGAAGTTAATCAAAGCGAAGCGGTAAAAATATTCTAAATATAGACACTTAAACTGATATAAAACTGATATAAATTCTTTTCAATTATTATTTAATTATTAAATTGAATAATCTGAACTCTCCCTTTTAATTGGAGCAGAGAAAAAGGAAAACACATTCTTCACAGCCAGGGTACATGCAAGGGGCTCGCATTGGGAGAGCAGATGCCCGTGTCGAAGCAGAACTGTGCATTGTCTCTTCCTTCCTGCGTCTCTCTCGGCTCGCTCAGACCAGCTCTGGCCTTCTGCTGCGCCGTGCTGACATAATGAGTATGAGGATGCTAAAAATACTGATGCACAAATGGAGCATGCTGCACTGCACACGTTTATGACATATGTTTTAGCCTCGCTGCTGATGCTGCTGTTGTCTCCTTGAAGCAGAAAAAGGAAGAACTTTTGCTTGTGGTTCAAAGAGGACACATTCATAATTCTTTCAGCTTTTTATGCTACAACCAGGTACAAGGATGCAACCGATTTAGTCACTTTGTAACATTTCAGTGGCTGCGTTTCCTCCGGCTCGTATTGAGTTCAAAGGTTAGTGTGGTAATGGTAGTGATTGAATGGGCGCTTGGATCCAGGCCATTGATTTGTAGGGGAATGTTTCCAGGCATCATCAGCAGTGATGCGTCACCCGTAAGCTCCCCCAGGACCCTCATCTGGACTGCAGCCATAATCCTCTTTGCGCAGGCTGTCCTAATGCACCAGTAACCTTAACATCAGCAGCACCTATAGGAACACAGACTGGGTGACGGCAGCAGGCTGTGACTGAGCTTGTTTGGCATTAAAAGCTGTGAGAATAGACACACTTAATACACCAACATGCAGGCTTATGAGTGTGCACATTCGAGGAGTAGATGTGTGTATGGCCAGTCTGCCATATTATTACATCTAAATACAGACACACATATCAATAGAACATTTTAGAACACGAAAACAACCTCATGCCAACCTCTTCAGTCAAACATATTAGCTTAATACTACTGAATGACATTTAGTAGGTTTTTGTTTTACACATTTGTGGATAGTTTATAGTTCACTGCAAAGCCCAAGTACAATTTGTTATATGTAATCTTGTATACAACAAATTTGCAGCTGCGACTCATCATTATTTTTATATAGGGCTGCAATCAACAAATATTTTCATTATCGATTAATCTTTTTACTGTTTTCCACAATGAATTGATTCATCGTTTAGTATATAAAATGCTCAACTAACAGTCCAGAACCCAAAGACTCTTCATCTACTGTCATAAATTACAAAGCAGCAAATACTGACATTTTAAGAAGCTGGAACCATCAAATGTTTGACATTTTTGTCTCAAAAATGACTCAAATTATTAATCACTTATCAAAATAGCTGGCAATTAATTTTCTTTCGATCGACTAATCAATTATTTACTAATTGTTGCAGCTCTATTTTCATTATTCATCATTCAGCTGACTTTTTTTTTTCAATTAGCTGATAATTTTTGTGTTTAAAATGTCAAAAAATGTGAAAAATGTCCATCAAGGTTCCTAAATCCCAAAGTGATGTGTTCAGATGTTTTGTTTTGTTTTTGTCCAGCCAACAGTTGAAAGCCCAAAGATGTTCAGTTTAAATTAATTTTTAAAAAAACTGAAAAAACAAAACAGCTAATTCCCATAATTGGGAAGCTGGAAACTGGGGAACGCTCGGCAATTCTGGCAGAAAAACAATGACTTAAATGATTCATTTGTCATCGAAAATAGATGGCAATTAATTTCCTGTCAGTCAACCACTGATCCATTTTTTCCAAATCTTCGTACATTTGGGAAATTGTGATCTATATCATTAAAAAAAACATCTTTATGATGGCATTTACTGCACAAAGTGCAGAAATCTCCTCTGACTGGGTGAACCTTTAAAGCTGATAGTTTACTGATGCATCACCTGTACTGTATATGTACTTATCCTCCCGAGCTTGATCGTCCAGGTTTTACCACACAGAAGGAAGCGATGCGAGTATGACGGGAGAGAGAAGAGAGGTGGCTATGGGTGAGGTGGAGGAGGAGACACAGCGAGGCGGGGAGAGAATCAGACAGACGCAGAATGTGATGGTTTGATGGGCTGTCAATTGACGGTCCACGCGGAGTTCCTCCTCGGAGCTGAGCTGCCAAGGCTGGCAGCACGCCGTCGTCCCAGCGTGTCTCTATCTGCCCGTTTGTGTTTCAGGAACTCTCTCTGTAGCTCATTAGAATCTTTATACTTTCGTTCCCCCCGGGGAGCGCCAGGCGTTGAACGGGCACACAAATGAGGCTACCTTTCTACTTTGTATAATGGTGTTCGCTCTCAACTGTGGGAGGAGAAAAACAAAGATGAAATTAATCACTCCAGCCTCGTCCCCTCCCCGCTTCTCTCCCTCCCTCAAGTTCAGAGCTCCTGCAGACTTTTTAACTAGTTTCATTTAATTACAGACAGCAGCATTAGGGTGCACACAACTGCAGTTGACCTAAATCAGGAAACTGGGGCGTTTTTTTTCCCCTCGCCCCCTCCAACTTCTTACTCCACTCTATTGATTTTGTCTGTGTGGACGACGAGCACAAGCAAATTAGCCGAGCGCGGCCATCACTTTGACACTCTCTGTGTCCGTCTCTGTCTGTCTTGCTGCTGTATTTGAATTATCCTCGCCGCGGCTCCCTCTCCTCCCAATTTAATCTCGAGGAGGATATGAAGGGAATTGTGAGTCTCGTCCATTCGGGGGGTCCCTGAGAGGACGAGAGCCATCATAGAACAAGTTGGAGAGCGGCCTCTTTGTTCACACTGATGTCGAAGCAGTAATGGACAAGATTAACACGACGTGTGAAGCAGCTCCTCAAACTGCACTCTTAGAAATAAGAGTTCCAACAGGGTTCTTCTTAAAGGGCTGGTGTTCTACCCAGAACCATTTGCTTTTGAAGAACTCTTTTTTTGAAGAATGGCTTCGTCAAGAATTCCCTTTTCATCCAGAGAACCTTTTTTTGGAAGAACGAGTTCTTCAAGGCCCTTGAACTCTTTTGTCAAGGGTTCTAGGGCCATAATATAAAACAGTTCTTGGTAGAACCCATGAGAGGGTTCTGGGTGGAACCATTAAATCATAGAAGGGTTCTCTGTAGAACCTCTTGTAGTGGGCTCTGGATGGAATCTTCCACAGATGGTTATATAACACTTGAAAGACCACTGAAAGAGTCCCAAGTGTAACCTTTGTAAAAGGGTCTCCTGGGAAGTAAAAAATGTTCTTCTATGGGGACCAGCTGAAGAACCCTATATAGTTCTAGTTAGCACTTTTATTTCTAAGAGTGTGAAACAAAATTCAAAGCAGGCACCGGGGATTTTCTTGAGTGACAGTTGAGTATCAGTTAATTATTTCTGTGGCGAGAGACGGCTCGAGTGGCGAGTGTCTCTCAGTGTCTCAGTGTAGCTCTTGGCCGTGTCCTTTCCTACGTGGTTTTCTTTCACAAACACAACTCCGATCTGCTGTCCCTTTTGCCCGAGTTTGATTCCTGGAAGGGAGCGTTTCAAACCGTGGTGGTTCTCTCTCTCTCTCTCTATTTCTCTCTTTTCATTTCTCCATCTCTCTGAGCCCGAAGTTCTCCGACCCCAGGAGTAATCCGCCTTGATCCACCAATGGCATGCGGCGCACAGGAAAATAGCCCCGACGACAGCTGAACCCCTCAGCCCCACAGGAATGTTTGACCACGTGCACACAGGCCATACATTCAAACACACAGTGCAGCACAGTGTGGAGCACAACAGAGCACTTCATTCTAAAGATGGCTGTTTTTGGAATCAGTTGCAACCAGCCACCCGCCCTTGTTTACATTAGCGATCTCGCTCTTGTTTTATGTCGACTCTGGGTGAACATGAAAGCAGATTTGAGGAGCGAGTCACGTCTTTTTTTCTTTTTTTTTTCATGTGCCTACATTTCCTGACAGTGCAATGGTTGGTGTCCGAAGCACGTAGAAGGAAGGAAACCCATTTCCTACAGAAAGCCATTAGACACTGTAACACAAATGATTTCCCTGATATACACCAAGTCTGAACTGTACATGAGAGGCTGTGTGATAACTTTGTTTTGTATAGGGTCGGCTGCTGTTCACATAGTTTGCATTTCACAAACATTGGTTTCACACTGAGGTTTCGGACATACTAAGGAAGGAACAAACTAAGTGTTGGCTAGTAAAAATGCTAAGCTAACGTCAACCTAGACAGTGAAAACAGCCCAGTTATCTCCAACAACAGTTTATCCAACAGGCTCATTAATAAACTTGTTGATGCCTGCTTTAGCTTTTAGACATAATCGTGTGTTTTGTTGGGCTTGTTACACTCGCCAGCTTTACATTTCACATTACACATATTGCAGTGAGTCTGTGGTGAGTTTTGAAACGTTACCCACACATTGCCTCACATTCCCCACACTCACTGTAACTTAAAGGGTCAGACCGATATATCTGTTGAGCCATATTATTGACTTGATATTGGCTAATCACAGTTTTGTTGGTCTACAACGATATCGGCATATATGGTGTCCAGTATCCACCTGTATGAAAACTTGAACGTGATGAAGATTATTTTTGTTAGCTTTATATGCAGCATTTTATATAGGCTCTATTTGATTGAATATATTTTTCTGTATTTGTGTTTTTGTTTGTATTTATTAAAAATACCAGTGAGATTTTATGGTTCAGTGCCTTGATAACATTTTGGACAATAATGTTTATTGTTAAACCCTTAACTATCCTGCCTCCATTGTATATTTTTTGTCTAAAGTTTTTGATAACCACTTTTTTAGGGATCACTGCAAAACTTTATGTTTATGAACATATTGTTATGAATATTGATCAAATTTTTTAATACTAAAAATCCAGTATCAGTCAGGTGCTAGACTTTAAGAAGCTGCCCTCTCTCTTTCATTCACTCCGTATACTAGTAACTCACTTAGATGCATTGCTAAATTTTGCACAGACTCAATTAACGTGTATCGATACTTGGTGGTACTGATGTAATTCGGGTACACAGTTTGGTACCCACCCCAAGCTTTTGTAGCTTCCAGTAAATCTGCATTTTCTGAAATACTTTGGTCAACTTTATTTACTGTTCTGCCCCATTTCTTGCCCATATTTCGGTGTGCGAGTGTGTGACTTCCATTATTGATCCGCCTAAGTTATAGCAGATGTCAGAGGGACTGGCATGCGAGCAAGCCACAAAATCCAAACCTCATTTTTCAGTTTTCAGTGTGTGAGGCTCCCTTCATAGGAAAGAATGAGAATCAGTGCCAATATAGACATGCACACACGCTCACACACACTCATTCATTCTCCATATCTTGTGGAAAGCGGAATGCATATCACATGAAAACTGTTTTATTTTTATTCTGAGGCTTTGGCTCCGTGACAGATTCCGTACTTGTCATATTTCTTGGTTCAGTCGCCCCTCACCACTGTTGCTATCTTGTCATTGTTAGCTGAGCTCCATTGTAGTTAAATGGCCTCCTCTGCTCTTTCTGCTGTGCTCTGTTGAGTTTTAAGGACTTGTGGCAGAGCTTACAAACCTTTGTGGTTGCCTAGAATTGCCTGATACCCCGTGGTACACCCTGTACTTGGAAATGCCACTGTTGAATGCCTCTTTGTTTGAGGCCTTTCGGATACTAAACTGTATTGGCAACAGATTTGCAGATTGCATTTGCAATCAGACTGTAAACTGCGGTCTTGCAAAGTAGCTCTCCTTAACTTTTGAAAATAAAAGACTTCATTTAGAGTTAGAGACAAAAGAGTAAATGTTATTTAGGGACTTATTAGTGGTTTTGATTATCCTGATTGAACTGAAATCCCTCACGTTTCCTTTCTGTATTAAAAGTGAGATCATTTGTCAGTGAAACCATGTGGGCCTAACTCCAAAATGTCAACTTTTCATGAACTGAGAAAAAACAGCCATGTTTTTAACTTTGTGGCAGTGCATTTTTCAGATGACCCAGTGGCTTTGAAAATAGTTTGTTTGGCTTAAGAAATAGGAGGACCAACTCATAAAGTAGCCCCCTCCCCTCCTGCAGTTTTATTGAAAAATTGAAATCACCAAATTTGGAGATCTGGAGTGATTTTCATTGGACAGCGACGAGATGCAAGAACCATAACCATGCTCACACATCTCTTTTAGTATAAACCAAAGGTAGCTGTGCACAGTGTTGATGGTGGTGTCGATGTTTTGACTGTCCTGCCATTCTGCCAGAATTTGATCACATGTACAGCAAATTTGTCTTGTCTTCAGTAACCTCTCTCAGCTTCTGTCTCTCTTTGGCGAAAATCTAATCCTGTCTTGTGTAAATAGATGTAAAAGAATACATAATAATGTTAAAAGCAAGAATATTTGTACAAATTGATGTGCGTTCATGTTTTGGTGCTAAACAACAGCAACAATGGTCGACATCTTCACATTAAAGTTCCACATCCATCGACTTTGACTGCACAAAACGTCCTCTTGGGGTGGTCCACGGCGGTGTGTCCAGCTGATCTGACTGCATGCTTGAAAGATGCCGACAGCATTTATTGATCACCTCGGGGTCTGCTACTCTACAACCCAAACCCCTCACTACATATTTCAGTGCATACGAGTGTATTTCAGTCATACTGCAGGTGCTACATTTTTTTTCTCAGCATTAATGCAGAAAAAATAAGAGTATAAAGGAGAAAAGTGGCGAAGTTTGAAGGAGCTACTGGCTGCTGCATCTACATGCCCAGTCGGTGCCACAGCAAGCTTTTGCATCGATTATAATATTTTTCTTTGCTGATAACATGAGATTTAGATTGGCCTTTACAGATAATTTCCATAGGGATATGGTACGTTTTTAAAGGTGGATTTATAAGTAATTAAAATGTACACCCATGCCCACAAACATATACTTGACTTGAGTGTCCAATCTGTCCAGCAAACGTCTTACTGCTCTGCACACACACAGTTTATCTCTTTATCATTAATATCCCTCCAGTCAAGTGTCACTCCAGCCTCTGCGCTGCTTCACAGGTTTTCCCTTTAAGTTGTTGGCTTAGCTGCTCTCTTCCCATTTTTGGGGAAGCAGACGTATTCAAAGCTGCAGATTGGTTCCTATTGTGAAGCAGCGACTTGCTAGCTGGCTGGCTGGCTTTGCTGATAATAAGATATGCTCCAGTGGCTTGTATTTGTGTAGCACCTGCCATCTGTGTGTCCTTGAGTGGAGCCACTATGTGTGTTCGAGTGTGTGTGTGTGTGTGTGTGTGTGTCTTCAAGTTGCTCCACGCTGCCACTTCCCGTGAAGTCGTCTTCAGTTGCCCTGCCTGTGCTCAGAGGCTATTACCGTCTGTCAGTGTGTGTACTTTTTAGTAAGCACACCGTGTTCATGCATGCACATGTCCTGTTCGCATTTTTCTTTTTTTTTTCCCAGAATGGTGAAGCTTGACCTGCCCTACACTACCTCTGACTGGCTTACCCTGCTATTCTTAACCCTAACCAATCACACTCCTCATGCCTACCCAGGTTAAAAAAAAAAAAGTATATATAAGAAATATAATTTAAGAATGCAAAATTATTACGAGTGTGCTTGTACTTTTTTTGCATAATTTAAAGAATATTTAAAGTGTACCTTTAAAAAGTGTACTTCAAAATAGATTTATTCATTTAATTCAACTTAAATGTACCAACATTTAAACACACTTCTTGTACTAACAAGAAGAATTCATAAATAAATTGTACATTAATGTACTTTTAAGAAGTATCCTAAATTACATTAATACTTACAGTGGTATGTAGTAGTCTGCTTTATTAAAGTGTACTTAAATTTCACTTCATTAGAAGTGTATTTAAGTATGCTTTATTAAAGTGTACTTAAATTTTATTTAATTAGGACTATATTTAAGCAAAAGGGCCACTTTAATATATGTTTATTTACAGCTGTACTTCAGTGTATGCTTGAAGTTGTTCCACTTTAGCATACTTTAGTCCACTAAATCCCAAAAAATTGTGCTTTTCTACAACTTAATTACAACTAAAATCAGGGTAGGGCGGGCCTTGACTTTGCCATCCTGCGTTTGTCCTGTTCATGTGACGGTTCATGTTTCAGTCAAAGCCTCTTTCCCGTGTCTCGACCCCACGCAGTGAATCTGAGCACACATCTAACGTCCCGACCTGCGCCCAGCAGCGGCCCTTCAGCTCAACGCGGACGAGCCACACTGTGGTCTTTTTCATTCACTCTCGTGCTTTTCAAACACTCCCCGGTGACTCGAATCACTCACTGATGCTTCAGCGCTCTCTCTCCTCTCTCATACAGTCTCTCTGTCTCCACTTGTCACTGAGCTCTTTGTTTTATCTCCTCGGGAGGAGAGCAGAATGAAGGCTACTAGGCCAGGATGTGAAGTGAACGTATAGAATAACGAACTACACAGCATTCGGGATACTCGTCCAGTGGGATTTCTTTGTGAAGCATCTTTTATTCCCCCCCCCTCCCTGTTTTTGTGTTTTATCTTGTTTGTAACAAACTGGGCTAAATAAGACTCCTGGTGGTTGGCGGCAGAACTTTGAGCAGACATGGAAACAACAAGTAATATAATTGCTTGAATTGTCTTCAACTCTATAATTAGCTTCAGCCCTATCATCAACATTTGTCATTTTTCCCCTCCTCCCCACTTTCTTTGTCTTGGGCTCTCTTTTTCCTTTGCACTCGACTTACTGCATCTTCTGGGAGGCTTAGCATTTAGCCGTAGCAGCATGGGGTCATTACGCTCACTGATATCGTGCTTCAAAGGGGGACGTGTATGGTCAGCCTCATCACTAATGGAAGACTGATGAGCAGCGAGGGGATGGGATGAAAGTGGAAGTTGATATTAACCCTCTTCCTGCCCTGACACTCCTCTTTTACATCTTTACCTGACTTATTTTCTCTATTTTAAAGGTCCAGTGTGTAAGATTTACTTGGAGTTATTGGCAGAATATGGCAGAGTTAGGGCTGGGTTTACACCCTGTAGTAGTTTACTCCCCTTGTTTCTTCCTCAGCTATGAACTGTGCAAGTTCACATACATGCAAGCTCACTGCTAGACACCACTAAATCTGACAAAGTAGTCATTTAAAAGTGTTCCTCCTAATCTGCCGAAGTTAAATATGACTCCCTTTCCCCTCTGTTCTCTCTTCTAGCAGTTCCTCATCCCTTCATTTTCATTTGTCCATCGACCCGTGTCTCTGGCTAACCTTTCTCCTCATCCTTCCCCCCGTATGTGTTTACAGCCCTGAGGGAACAGAGCTGAGGGTTGCTAATCAGATGAGGCAGGAGCCTCTTGTTTACGCTTGTTTAGATACGGCTGGCACACACATACAAATACTATTGTATTTGCATTAAGATGCTGTATAGATACCAAGGTATGTGTGTGTTTACAGCGGGAGGCTGGGCTGTGGTTTTTCACAGAAACAAAGATGTGAAATCTCTCTTTGCATTTCCGCACTCCCCTCTCACCATAGCCCTATACCCCAGAGAGCTAGAGAGCATTACTGCCCTTTTATTACCACGCATGCATGATGGAATTACCCTTTAAGCACATCTATGTGTTTATCTGCTCCCCTTTGGTGCCACAGAACATGGATACACTCTTAGAAAAAGAAATAACAGTTCCAAAAACCCTTGGAGCATAAAAGGGTTCTTGGTAGAGCCCTCTGGGTGGGTTCTAGATAAAACCCTGAAATGTAAAAAGGTTCTCAGTAGAACCCTGAGTGTGATCAAGATAAAAAAAAAAAGATTCTTGGTAGAACCCCCTGGGTAGGTTCTAGATAAAATCCTTGGAATATAAAAAGGTTCCTGGTAGAACCCCTTGAATGTGTTCTCCTTGAAACCCTTGGAATATAAAAAGGTTCTCATAGAATCTCCTGAATGGGTTCTAGATCAAACCCTTGAAATGTAAAATCGTTCTCATACAACTACCTGAGTGGGTTCTCGTCAGCACTCTTAAAAGGTGAAAAGGTTCTGGATAGACACCACAGAGAAGGGTTCTGGTTTGGAATGATTGCACCATAGAAAGGTTCTCCGTGGAACCTCTTATAGGTGCTTCTGGGTGGACCCTTTCACAGATGGTTCTAGGTATAATCCTTGTTGGGTTCTGGGTCTCTGAAAGGGCTCCAAGATGAAACTTTATCAAAGGTTCTACCAGGAACCAAAAAGGGTTCTCCTATGAGGACAAGCCAGAGAACGCTTTATGGATCTAGTTTGCACCTTTCTCTCTGACAGTGTAGCTCTCGTTCTGCAGAGAGGAATGCTGAACAATAGTCTTAATTTTAGCTCAGAGGAGGTGTTTGTGTGTGCTGAAGTTCATTCGTCCTCTGTGGGCTCTTTGTGTCACGGCTCTCACCCTGCAATTCAGAGTGCGGCGGTGATGTTGCGGCGGCACGTTGCCGTAACAACAAATCAGGGTTCAAAACAGGCTACATCTGTGTGTAATAAAATGCGTAACTTGTTCCCAGGCTACTGTCGTGCAACAATCCAGCGGGTTTGAACTAAGAAGAAAACCTCCATCTGGTCGTTCATGGCTCAGCGCAGATTCAGAGATGCCGGGCTAACCCCGCTCACCCCGCTCCCAACACGCACGTGGGTGTGTTTGTGTGTATATAATGTGCAGCCTCATGCATGCTGAGATACCGTACGTGTGCAGAACAACATGCTTTTCATCAGAGCGGGGTGGGGGAAGTATTTTTTAATGAGGTGATAAGCGCCAGCTGTCCAGTATGATATGACAGAATTGAATGGTATGATACCAGCACATTAACACAGTAACACATGCTGAGTGTACAAATGAGAAGCATCCTTCAAACTCTGAGCTGCTCAGATCATTCATCGTCCTCAGGCT